>JAAGNO010002209.1:77747-95193 GCA_033439905.1 Ceryle rudis
CCCAGGCTTTGGAAGACAAAGTATGGGACCTGCTGCATGAAGCAGACAAGGCTGCAGAGGAGAACAAAGAAAAGAGTCAGGTTTATGATGCCATGGCGGAGACCCTTGGGGATGCATGGGATGCCCTCATCGTTATGTTAGAGAAGCGACAGGCACTTCTGGAACTTACTTCAGTGTTCTTTGAAAATGCTCTAGAGGTTTGTATTCAAATCAAATGACTCTTAATTTGAAACCTCACGTGTATTATGGGTACTCTGTCCACTGAAATTTTACTAATGTTCATTGCATTACTAAAAGAATTACAAAGGCATTTAGAAAAAAAAAATCTTTACATGCATCTTTTCCACCTTATGGATAGTTCAGGATGAAACTGGGTGGGGAGGAAGGTAGACTAAGAAATATCTTAGTCATGATGCCTCCAAAATTTGTGCTTGACAGAAAATGACAGTGAAAAATTAAAGAAAGAACTAAATTCTCAAATGCCTTTGCTAATGATTACTGAAGGTTGGTCACTGAATCCATACACCTATTGTAATGATACAAAGTAAGCATTAGTCTACTTTGCCAGTCCTTTATCTGAGATTTCTGTGTGTAGATGTGCAAAAAAGGGACAATTGCATGAGCCCAGAGACAAATTCCAGAGTGGTGTTTTCCCATTTCCATTTACCCCATTCTCTGTATCTCTTATCCTAATCCACTATTACACAGGGAGTTAAAGCAGAGAGGGATTCCATGCCCTCCATGTACATCCTCATTTCGTGTAGCCCCCCCATTCAATTCTCCCTATATCTATGGATATTTGGAGAGTGTGATACTTCTCCCTGATAATTTATTTCTACAATAGCTCAGTGCCACCTATAGAGAATCAACCATTCTACTGCTAACTGTCACAAGAACTGCAAGATCAACAATCTACAAATTATTGTGTCCTAGAGATGTGTATTATAAAACAAATTAGTACAGAGTTGGCATAAGTATCACTGATAAATTCTGTACAACCAAAGGTTGACCTAGTGCAGATTAAATCCTTAAGGATCTAGCTGAATTGCCCCCACAACAGGCTTAAATCATTAAAACAAAATGCAACAGCTGGAACATTGTACAGATCACACCCATTCTATATACAAGGGAGGTAGAAATGCAGTATCAATTTAAATAGGGTTGCTGAAACCTCTTAGGGATAGGCTTTTCTTTAAGTGACAGTCTGTGATTGTGTAAACTGTTTTACTGCGATAAAACACAAAATGTATCTCAAGAATAGTCTTTAGTGAAAATAACTCAAGTCTCAAATGTTGATACCTGGTGGATTTCTTTTATAGCATGCAGATCAAGGGGGAGAAAAATGCGGAATTATAGAAAAAACAGAAAAAGCAGAGTACTTGCTTTTCATCTTTCTTAATTTCACCATAGGTTTCAACATCTTTGCTTATGCTGAAACACAAGTTTAAACTCTACTGGATTCTTCATTCTTGAAATGAAGAAGTAGAATTGATAATGATTGTGTAAGTTGCAGAACATAGCACTCTCTGAGCTTCTCATCCTTGGAATTACACCTGCAAAGAGGGAAGACGAATGAAGAATTCTAATTTTAGCTTTAATAATCTCAGCAGATTACCAAATGTGCTCCAGATCTCCCTAAAACACAGCATGTTTCAATATTTAAAATATGGAACAATGGAAAAATGAGCTGGAAAGTAGTAACTTAACTTCAGTCTTCATTACAGAGTTGCTGTTTCCACACTATAATTACTGCTTTTACCATATTATTTAGCTTAAATTTGATACTCATTTCTACCTTCAAAATATTGCTCTCAAGATTGTATCTCTATCTGATGTTGCCCTTAAATGTTTTTTTCCCCTCAATAGTTTAACATTAGAAAGAAGTTCTGGGAAGGAGAAGTTAAAGGCTTCATTCAGGTTAAAAGATTTAGTGAAGGTTTTGAAATTAACAGATTCTTCCATAAATATTTATTTTCAGTGGGTCTGAAGGCTATGTAGAAAAGATGATTCATAAACTGATAAAATATGACAGGCTATGTCAACTGACACTTGGGCTCCCTCAATCAGTGAGAACCTCAAAAAACCAGAAGGCACAGAGTGGCCACAAAGCTTCTGTAGTAGTCACTAAAAAGCCTTTTTCCAAGAATTTGCAAATTTTCATGAACTTTCCCTATAATACAGAGATTATGATGGTGTTCTGCAAAAGAAAATTATACTGTGTTTCTTACCATCCTTTGTTTTCTTAATGCAGTTTGCTGTTAAAATTGACCAAGTTGAAGATTTCCTGAAAACCACCCAAGAGTTTGACAATATTGACTCTTTGAGAGAACTACTTCTGCAACAAGAGCATCATACAAAAGGTACAAACAGTATCCACTCCTGATGTGCTATTGTGTGCTGATTCCTTGGGGGACAATTTTACTCTTTCTGTGCCTATTAAAAAAAAAAAAAAAAAAAAAAAATCTTAGAAGAAATATAAAAATGTTCTATTTGGAAAAATATAGAGGTGAAAAAACCCTTTGTCAGGCCTCCTGAAAAATATAAAACTCCTGGTTTTGAGCTACCTCTCTTGTGGTTCTGTCCTTGTTGCTGCAGAACAGCTAGTGCTAAACTTACATTCTGATTTCAAGGTAGTCTAGGTCAGGTGAAATGCTAGGAAACCAAGCTGACTTTTAGTGCTGATTGGGAAGCAAATTCTAAAACAATCCTTCTGTTCCATGGCAAAATTCATCAAAGTTAGCTACCACTGAACTAGCATTTTCCTATGGAAAGCTTTCAATTAGAAAATTTACAATCATCTGTAGTAGCAATTCCTTGCAAAGTTCTACATTTTCTTGAGAGTGGCCAAGGGTGAAGTCTGCACTCTTCTTTCCTTTGCCTAGGGATAGGTTTGAAGCAAAAGTGGTGAAGAGAGGAAGGGAGCTGTGAGCCAGAGACGGCAACTAGTCAGCTTCAGAATTAGCTGTGTAAAATGGTTCCCGGCATTTTGCTTTTGCCTGTGAGAAATGGGGCTGCATTTCACTTCCCATTGAGCTGACCAATCTGTCCCAAGAGGTTCTGCATCTACAACTGTTAATACTCTTGGAAAAAAGGTGTTATATCTCCTTCCACCACAACTCTCCTATACATATGTTTGTCTTCCATGTGCCTTCTTTTTGTTAATTCAGAATTTCATGCGAAGCATCTTCTACCATGTTGTGGTGCTCTTATTCAAAAGGTGAAAATTTTTTTTTTCAAACCCAATCTCATTATGTGGCTACTTCAGATACCTTTGCACTTCCATATGGTTTGGTATTTTTTATGACTTAAGACTCCATGTTTGTAATTTTAACCAAATTTTGCTATAAGATTACTAACAACTGGCAGAATATCAATTCTATTTTATTATTCACTAGTGGAGTATCAGCTTCAATATTAATATTATTAGCTATTTTGAATGCCAAGTATTCTTCTTAAGAGACTGAATAGAGAATTCATCTCAGGTAACTCTACTATGGATTTTAGGGCTTCCAATTCAATCTTCATGGGAGCAAAGTGCTCACTGTGTATGAATTTTAACCTGAAGTATTTGTCAGTAATTTATTGCTGAAAAGAGTCTATAACTGTAAGAATTAGATTAAATGGTTTGTCAGAGAAAGACTACTTTCATGAGGAGAAGCCTTTCCTCTGATGGAGGAAAGTAGTTGCAATTGATTAGTGACTTAATATACCTTACCACATTAAATTTGGAAAACTGATGTTGAACTATTTGATAAAAAGGCCCCAATGTTTGTATTGCTTTCTGCGGGGATACTGTCTACCCCCTCAAAAGTAAAGTGGCTGAAAATATGACCTTTCCAAGGTATTGGTTCTACCAGTATCTGATGAGCAGTTTATCATGAATGTTTATCACAACAAAAAAAAAGAAAAGTTTTGAAAGAAATGCATTTCTAATCAGAATAAAAAAGGTGAAAACATATGAGTTGTTATATTTTGTCCATTTTTATATGTATTCAGTTTTAGATGGGCTGAAATGGAACATTTCTGATTAATACCACGTTTCTAGAAGGCAAGAAGTAAAATGGAAACTAAACTCTCTTGTTAGCACTTGGTGGCTGGAGAAGTGGAGGCATTCCTCCTCTGCATTTTCCCTAGGTGCTCCATATGAAAGGAGGGGATTCAGGGAGTTTTTGCCTTGAGTTACCAGTATAAGTACTAAGCAGAGACAATGAGTGTTTCAGCTGCTTCCTGCTTGTCATTAGTTGCTTCACTAGCAGTTCCTTGCAAACATTCCTTTCTTATGCTTTTCTTCATGCCTACCTTGCCTCTTATTCTGGCTTGGCAACCCTTCCTCCTCACTCCCTATGTAAATATTCTCCTTCTTCATTTGAAAGACCTATAAATACTAATCACTGTCGATTAAATAAATTTCTGTACTATGGGGCTTTAAGGAATGAAGCTAAGACAGATACTTGACTCAGAAGTCATTTAAGTGTACTTGTCCACTGAATTTTAACCCTGAATGTATCTAGATAGAGGTTATGGAAAGTAGGTAAGAGTTCCTGATATCTGTGACTTCTTTAGACATAGGGTTCTAACAGCCCCCAGACAGAAGAACTTTTTCTTCCCCTTGTGTTGAACAAAGAGACATAAACTTCTCTTGCATCACTAATGAAAAACTACAGAGGCTACTGACCTACACAGAAAGCAGGGTTGAAAATTCCACTTCAGCTTATCTGAGGGTTGGGAAAAAAACCCCAAACCCCCTCAGTTTTTAGAAAACAGTATCACTTGTGTTTTTTGTGTCAATGGTTCTTAGCACACCATTATATGTGTGTATATATTAGATTAGATCAGATATACCACTTTAGGTATATATCTGTATACACCATTATACATTTGTAGGTATGTATATGAGTTTTTCAAATGTAAATATCTTAGGATATATACCTTCTAAGGTAGTTATAACGTGTTCATGCAATGCATGAAAATACATTTTGCTTGTGTATGCAAATCGATAGGTAGTTTTAAAAATACTTGAGCAATATTTGAAATACGCTGCTGGAATTTAAATCACATTGTTTTGTTTTTGTTTTTGTTTTTTCTTTTCCCTTATGAAACTGTGTTCTTACAGAGCTTTTGGAAAAATCATTTGCAGTTCTAAGCAAAAGCCAAGAGCTAACCGAATTCATAGAAGAATTCAAATGTGAGGGCCCAAATGTAAATCCAGAGCTGATTCAGGGAGCCCAGAGCAGTTGCTTGAAAATTGACAATCTCCTTGAAATGCTACAAGACAGGAGACGGCAACTGGCCAGATTTCTTAAACAACAGCAGGAAGGACTGGAGCAGATCCTGCAAATTTATTTGTGGCACCAACAAGAGAACCAGGTAAGACATATAATATTAAGGAAAGTCACAGTAAAAGTAAACATTTAGCAACTGGTTTACAGTAGAAACTGCTACAGAAACAGAGTTAATTATATTTATTGGGTCAATATCCCTAGGCCACTTCTGTTTGAGGTCCTAAATTTTCAAGATTTGACTTTGTAATTCTAACATCCTGATAATTTATTTTAATACAACTTTAATGTATTTGAAAGTACTATATCCATTATGTGGATACCTCCTGTAAATTACCAAATGCAGTGCTTCAGAGCAAACAAGAGTCCCTTCAAACTGAATTTCCAGCACAAACTCTAGCCATATGAGCAATAACAGGAACTGGTAATAGCAATTACCACTGCAGCAGGCTGTTTCTGGACTATTCACCTGAAGAGAACTTATAGCATAGTTAGTCAGTTGATGTATCTGAAAGCAGAGAACTATTTTGTTCTTGGACAAATCAAAATTATTCAGGGTACTGTAGTGACTGAAGGTTTTCCACACCTGCAACCCATTTTCCTCTCATTTCTCCCAACTTAGCTCCCACTTCTTACTGAATTTCTCAAATACAATTTGGTTTTGTAACTAACAAAGCTAAAGTTGAGTTATTTTCACTGTTTTGTAAATAGGCTAAAGTTTTGTATGGACATCTGACAGTGCAATCCTGGTTGTGATACCTCTGAAAGTTTCTTTCTTTGCCTCCAAAATAAAGTTTCCCTCTGTATCAGAGGAAAATGTCAGAAACTGTTAGGAAGCAATAGTTTATTCCGTAGGCACTAACTTTGCAAAAAGGTAGTTGATGTACACAAGCAACTTGATAAGTTGCTTGATAAGTCTGTAACACTCAATATCAGTATTAAATAGATAAAAATTCACATCGACTGAGATATTAAATGTCACAATTTGCTGGGGAATTCTACTTGTCCTCCTCATGTAAGGGATAAATATTTCGGCGTAGCCAGCTAGAATTCACCCTAATTTAGGTGGGATTGAAAATACTGTGTGGTGAATTTCTTGTGCATATTTTTCCTTTTCCTTTCAGTTATGTGCTCACATCATGAACAGTAAGTGTATAGAAACTTTTCTATTGGCAAGCTTCCTGATAATCTGAATAGTAGCCAGCATTTAACTACCTGTTAGCTCATACCTGTGTCTAGTTTTAGCCTGGTAAAAACATGAAGGGACAAATTTGAATAGTTTTTAATATTGTGCTTCTAGGAATATATTTATTTAGTGCCTGTATTAGAGTCAAACCTGGTATAACGTATGATTTGTACATTTATGGACTATTAATTTGCATGCATCATGGACAAATAATATATTTACATGTAAATACAAACACATGAAAATTAACTTTTAGAGACTTTATGCAAAATTTCTCTCTCTGTCATCTAACACATTCTGCTTGTTTTTCTGAGTGATGACAGAAATTAAACTCTGAAAGCCTCTCAGCACATCTGAGAATGAATACTCCCATCTATGTACATGGACTAAACTGCCCTTGATGATTAATGGTGTTACATATGCAAAAATGGCATATTGAACTCTCACTGACATTACTGGGAGTTCAGGGGATACAGAGAAAGCAGAGTACGGGAGATGAGCTCTGCTCTATAAGATCCCAGAATGCATTTTTGCTTTTTGTATTGCCTCTGTTTTGCTAGGCATAATTATGTAATGTAGAATGCTGTGTAATCTGTGTTGCTTTTTTGAAAGAAAAGCCAAGCAGCTATAAAGATCATTACTTACTGCCTTATGTTCTGAAGAACTAAAAATGCAGCATCTTCCTTTGATCTCTGATTGCAATGTGATGATCTGATAGTCACGATTGTAATGTGTAACATGTTTCTTTTTCAGTATTTTTAACATGTGAAAGCGTTCTTATTTTGCATTTAAAGAAATATATCTGACCTTCCTTTATGGAAGTGTTGGCATCGTATTTTCTGGTAATCTCTTTAATGTACATCAGAGACAGATTGACCTATTTTGTGCGTAATTAGTTACCTGGAAAAAGATTTATGAAAATACGTCTCATTAGTCAATCCAATCATGCATATATGAGACAATTAAAATTATTCATGGTACTTGATCACATCAAAGGCAGAGGTAAGAACTGAATAAAACTTGGGGGACAGGCAAGTACACCCACATTTGCTATTTAGAGAGCTATATGGGAAACAAACTATTCTGGTATAAATCACTGTTCCCTTTTTTATTTCATTCTCATTAAAGGTAGTTTAATTAAAAAAAAAATTCAAGTAGTGTAGCTCAGTGAATTCAAAACTGCCATTGAATTACAAAAAAAAAAAAAATGCAGGGCATACTTCTTTGTAATCTTTACATAGTAAGTTGAGAGGTTTATGATTTACTTGCTTAGAAGAACTTCTGTATGGTGAGGGAAATCATGCTTGACCAAACTGATAGCCTTTTATGAGGGCATGACTATCTCAGTAAATGGGGGGAGAGCAGTGGTCGGTGTCTACGTTGACTTCAGCAAGGCTTTTGACACTATGTCCTGTAACATCCTCATAGGGAAGCTTAGGAAGCGTGGGTTGGATGAGTGGACATGAGGTGGATTGAGAACTGGCTGAATGACAGAGCTCAGGGGGGTTGTGATCAATGTGCAGAGTCTAGTCGGAGGCCTGCAGCTAGTGGTGTTCCCCAGGGTTCAGTACTGGGTCTGTTCTTATTCAATGTATTCATCAATGATGTGGAAGAAGGGATAGAGTAAGTTTGCTGATAATACATAACTGGGAGGAGCTGCTGACACACGAGAAGGCTGTGCTGCCATTCAGGTATACCTGGACACGTTGGAGAGTTGGGTGGAGTGGAACCTAATGAAGTTCATCAAGGGCAAGTGTAGAGCCCTACACCCAGGGAGTAATAACCCACTGCACCAGTACAGGCTAGGGGTTGACCTGCTGGAAAGCAGCTCTGCAAAGAAGGATCTGGGAGTCCTGGTGGACAAGTTCACCATGACAAGTTAACCATGAGCCAGCAGTGTGCTCTTGTGGACAAGAAGTCAAATAGTATCCTTGAGTGCATTAAGGGGAATGTGACCTGCAGGTCAAGGGAGGTTTGCCTCCCCCTCTACTCTGCCCTTGAGGCCACGTGTGGAATACGGTGTCCAGTTCTGGGCTCTCCAGTTCAAGAGAGATAGGGAAATACTGGAGAGAGTCCAAGGGAGGTCTACAAAGATGATTAATGGACTGGACCATCTCTCTTACGAGGAAAAGGTGAGAGACCTGGGGCTGTTTAGTCTGGAGGGAAGAAGACAGAGAGGATCTGATCAATGCTGGATTTGCTTCTCTGGAGATTTTCAACACCCACCTGGATGTATTCCTGGGCACCCTGATCTAGGTGAACCTGCTTTAGTAGGTGGGTAGGACTAGATGATCTCCAGAGGTGCCTTCCAACCCCTACTACAAGGAAAAGCTGAGACACCTGGGGCTGTTTAGCCTGGAGAAGAGAAGACTGAGAAGGCATCTTATCAATATTTATAAATATCTGAAGGGTGGGTGTCAAGAAGATGAGGCTAGACTCTTCTCAGTGGTCCCCAGTGACAGGATAAGGGACAATGGACACAAACTGGAATATAAGTTCCACCTCAACATGAAGGATAACTTCTTTATTGTGAGGGTGGTGAAGCTCTGGAGCAGGCTGCCCAGAAAGGTTGTTGAGTCTCCTTCTCTGGAGACTTTCACAACCTGCCTGGATGCATTCCTGTGTGGCCTGCCCTGGGTGATCCTGCTTTCATAGTAGGGTAGCAGTAGCTAATGTGTAGACAGTTGTCTAAACATGGACTACATCTGCTAGTGGTGTGCTCTTTGCTGACTTGTAAAAAATTACAAGAGCTGTACTGAGCGGAGTACTGCTATGGATAGCTAGAATAAAAACACTGAGTTTATCTCAAACAGTTAGGAGGCAAATCTGAAGATTGTCATCTAAGGCATAAAACTATTTGAATCATGAAAATGTTGTGTGAAGTTCATCTGTGAAGTCTTGTGCTGCCTCATGCTGGACGCAGCTGGTTCCAGATGGCTCCGAAGGCTCCACCACAGGCCTAAGCCCTTCGGTGAAGCTGGTGGTGCCTTTGTTAAAATGTATTTAAGGATAAAACATTGCAGAGATATAGTGAGGAGTGAGGATAAAGAAAAAAGAATGAGAAACAGCAAGAAACACCAAGATCAGTGAAGGAGGGAGGGGTAGGAGGTGCTCCAGGTGCTGTAGCAGGTATTCCCCTGCAGTCTGTGGAAGTTTTGGAAGAGACCACACCACAGCAGGGGTTTTCCTGAAGCCTGTGGAGAGGACTATGTCAGAGCAGGTATCTGTGCTGCAGCTCCTGAAGGAGTCCACACTGGAGCAGTTGGATATTCCCTGAAACAATTGTGGCCATCTAGAGCCCATGCTGAAGTGGGAATCTGTGCTAGACTAGGGGAAAAGTGTGAGGAGGAAGGTGTGACAGAGAGGAACTGCTATATACAGACCAAACCCTGCCATTCCCCATCCCTCTGTGCCACTTGGTGAGAGGGATGGGGTAGAGGAGTTGGCAATGGAGGAGTGAAATTGAACCTGAAGAGGAGGATTGGGTAGGAGGAAGGTGGTTTAGTTTTTGTCTTTATTTTTCACCAAATCTATAATTGGCAATAAATTAATTTGCCCTGCATTGAGTCTGATTCACCTGTCATGGTAGCTGTTAAGTGATCTCCCTGTCTTTATCTCAATGCACAAGCTTTTTCCTTTTATTTTCTCCCCCTCTTCTGTAAAGGAGGAAGAGTGAGAGAGTGGCTGGGTGTCTGGATTCTGGCCAAGGCCAACCCACCACAACAAAGTTAAGCTATACTGTTAGTTTGGTGTTGTCTACTCTGTCATCCCTACTTTGCCTGTCTATTATTTCTTGGAAAACTTGCTTCTCCCTCTGAACTGACAGAGGGAAATGGAGAAAGGCAACATAGGAAGGAAGAGTATAAACATTGAAATCACCTGGACCATAATCAGTGCAAAATTAACAGTTCAGCAACCTGTGGAAATCTTGAGAAACCTTTGATCTCTGATATGGAATATTCATCACAAACAGAGCAGATAATTATTGTAAATAAATGATCAAATGTAATTTTTGAAGTACAGGTGCGGTTTTAGATTTCAACCAGTCAAAGAAAACCACTCTTTTTGTAAACAGCTATATTAACCTTCTTTCCCATCCCTCCACCAGAATCACTGAAAGTAAGCTTCTGTGGGTTTCTTTCTTAAAAAGCAGTTAAATATTCCCAGCTGCTGCTTTAGAGCTAAGATAACACAAGTGAAATCACTCAGAGGTATTAGCTGTAGTGGAAACCAACTGATGAAAGTCACTGTAATGGAAAGAAATACCACCAAGTGGTAAAGAGGTGAACACTTCACTGTAACAGCCTTCAGGAATTAATTTTCCTTCTGCCTAGCATTACAGAAATACTAGTTTTGTTTTGCTAAGCAGATACACAATACAGAGAACAGTCCTAAATTACAGAGACATCTTTCTTTCCCTGTTAGTGCAGTTTTTATTATCCATTCCATTAATCTGTATTTTGGTGAGCTCATAGTAAATGTTCTGTGAAAATGTGCTTCCAGGAAAAATGTTTCAATCAGTAAGTACACATCTGGAGGATATGCTCAAGAAATGAAGGCTCAATAGTAGAATAATTTGTTTACTTTCCTAGCTCTGTGGAACTGATGAGATAATGTGCCCAAGTTTTTATTTGTAACTGAAAGTGTTTCCAACACATTTTAAAGGTACTTTCATTTTTAGAATTCTTTAAGTTTATTAGAAATAGCTTCTATTTGAGCAGAGAAAAAAAAAATATCTGTAGTGTTCTATTAAGACCTGTAGTAATTCTTAGTATGCTATATATGATTTAAGTGCAGTGATGATTTTCTGGCCTGAAAAGATTGGAGGAAGTCTCCTTGATCCTAATAACTCATTCTGACTACTATTTTAAAATGCAAATTTTCACTCAGGAATTCCTGTTGTGTGTTGTTTACAAAGAAAGTGAGAGATACCTACTGTGAATAAAGCAGAAATAAATGCTGAATTAAGTCTAGTTAGATGTAATTTATTTGTATTTTAAGCTACTAAAGATTATTCCACATAATATTATTTCAATAGCTTAACTGGTGTCCTGGATCCTATTTGGGCTCATTATCACAAAGAGCTGCTTGCCCAAACAGCTGGGAAGGGCTGCAGCTGGGAGGGGCTACAGCTGGGATAAACAGCCAAACCAGCCAGTGGGATATTTGATACTATACTGAGTCATGCCCCTATATAAGGGGAGGGCTGGTTTGGTGTGGGGGGCCTGTTTTCATCTTGCTTCAGTGTGTAGTTTCAGTGTGGCCAGAGCAGGGAAAGTTTGCTTCTTGGGCACAGGTAGAGCCTTTCTGGCTTCTGTTACTTGCTTTCTATATCATTTCATTAGTACTATCATTAGTTTAGTCTGGTTTAAACTGCTGGTTTAGTCTCTCTAGTGCTGTTTTATTAAACTGTCCTTATCTCAACCCCTGGGGTCTCACAATTTTTTCTTCTTCCTGATTCAAGGGATGTGGAGGAGGCAGAGTGGGTGAGTGGCTGCATGGTGTTTAGAAGCCACCAGAGGTTAACTCATGACAAATGTTTTTTTCAAGCCAGAGATGGAGAGGTTCTATTAGGCCATAAGTCCGATTTAGTGGTTTCATTTTTGTTTTGTGTTTTTTTTCCCTTTTCTATACTTGCAAAAGTACTCAGATTTATAGTCTTTTATTCTATGCAAAGGGATATTCTTAATATGATGCTAGGGAAAATGTCATGTAAAATCCACATTTATTCTATGTGTGACTATAACTTGATTTTTCAATTACTGTGGTAATGTGTAACTTAGTCATACCTGACGAATTTCTGTCTATTTTGTTAGATATATTCCAATGTGTTTGTTTTGATGACAAATTTTGATGACTGTATTTATTAATACTTAAATAATACCAATGCAAATATTTGAATAGAAGCATGAACAATAGGAATGAAAAATGAAAGGAATGAAAATTAGGACTTCTTTTGTAGATGAAACTGTCTTGTACATATTTTCAGAAATGGACAGTCACTTTTTAAAGTTTTCACAGGCTGAATTGTTTTTATTATTTAGGTAACATCATGGTACAAGGAAAACATCAGAGATTATTTTCACAAGCAAAACTTAGGCTCATCACTATTGGAAAATGAAGAGTTACTTCAAGAGCTTGGAGAAATGGAGGTCAAAGTGAAAGTAAGAAATATTATTGGTCAGTAAAGCAAACTGTGAAGTCAGGCATTTAATAAGCACATAAAGGAATATATACTCGATATATGTACATAATACATATTTCTATATGTCCAGATGAGATTTTTTTTTTTCATTTTGCTTCTTGCAAGGCAGGCCTCTATGTTTCTCAGTGTTGTTGTCATTTAAAAGATTAAAAGGTATTGGTAAGTTAAAAAAAGTGTAATCCTTGATGTTGTTTAGCTGTTTTTTCTATTTAGGGATCGACTTCCAGAGTGGTAGTTTTTATATTAAACTGTTTTGCAAAAAAAAAAAAAAACCAAACCAAAACCAAAACACCCCACATTTTTTTTTTTTAGAATATTAGCAAATTGTAATGTCCATAAAGGATTAAAAGTCAGCCACCTTATCATAGCTTGTTGTTGCTGCACTGTGTAGGGAGTGACACAATTCACATGCTGGATATGTGCAGCCTATGTCTACACTTTCATGTGATCACCACACATTTGGGTATTTGCAGGGCACTTTTGTGGTACAGAGTCACACATTTATTTCGTATTTGTTTGACTTTTCTCACATGGTATTTTTTCTGCGAGGACAAACTTTCTCTCTGACCTCAAGAGTCACTTTATACCTTGACAATAACTTGTAATACATGACAAAATTGTAATACATTTATAAAAATATTGCTAGGTTCACAAAGAAAATTGGAGGGGAAAGAATCTCACCACAAAAATTCCACTATATGGAAATTCCATGTTATTTGGAAAACCTTAGAGCTGAAATAGGGTTCATCAAATAAGAAGACAACTAATTGCATTAGTGCTTCAAAACTCCTTCATCTCTATTTTATTAAGCAATTTTTTAATATGTCTGATTCTCTGATGTTTTATCAAGTTAAAAACAGACACATGTTTTACTGTGTATATAATGGAAACAATCTTTTTAATAATAGGAAAAATAGTCTTTTTTTTTTCAGTAACATTAAATCTACAGTTGGAATTACCTTCCCTTCAGAAATACCATTAGTTTCTAATTTATATTCTAATTAAAAAAAAGTGAATATTCTACATTAATTTCAGAGTGAAATGTAATTTACAGAGGTCTTCAGAAATTCTATCAATCCAGTTAATTATTTTAACAGTTCGTGTGAGAAAACATGGGAATAATTGTGAAGAATATTTCAGTTTATGTTCAGGAAGTACTAGTAGGAGTATCTTACACAGTACTTGGATAGACAATAACATACATGCTTTTCCAGTAGCTTTGAGTACAGTGGATGTCTACTGTCATTTGTCTAGTTCTGTCATGCCAAAACTGAATGTTTCTAAAAACCAACTAAGGGTTTTGAAATATTTTATTTACCTGCAAAAATAAAGGTAGATTTTTGTTAGTGTCTTTACCATACAGTCTGAATGACCATGAGAATTTCTAATAGCATTCTGTTAGAAGTAATAAGGACATTTAATGAACAAGTCTTAAACTACTTTGGGATTTCTGTATTAGGATCTAAACTGGTTTCCATTAATTTTTTCAAGTAATATTTCATATGTATACTGTAACTTTGAGGGTATGATGAAAAGTTTTTGTGTAATAGATATGCTGAGCAACTGTAAGTGTTCTCACAGTGAATAAGATAGTGGAAAGTTCTGGTATCTGAACAGTTTTGCAGAAAGAAAATACACATGTTTATTCACGTGTATTGTCACATTAAAATGAACAGGACTAACAATTTGCTTGAATTGTTCCAAAGCTAGTCTAAAGAAGGATTTATACTTCACTTATGTGATTAGACTGAGTGAAGGAAGGACAATGGTATTTTACGTTATCAAGTCGATATCTTATCTTGAACTTCACCTTGCTAAGAGGTGAAACCACTGAAAACATTATCACTGTCTTGCACAATAAACAAAACCAGAAATAAAACCAGGGATTCATAATTGGAAATAAAGTCCATAACTCTCCCATCATTAAAGGGACCCCCCTCTGCCTGCCCTCAAGAATTGAGAGAAGAGGCAGATTTAGGAAATCACGTTTCAGTGAGAATATCTGCTGGCACCGATTAACTGCTTGCTGTTGCATTTCCGTGTATGTTGAAGGTGCTTGGCATGGTAAAAAAGATCTACTAGCACCACTTGGTGGCCAAATAACTTTAGAGATGAAGAAAAGTAGTATTCTAAATTGTTTGCATTTGTCTATTTTCTGCCACTTTTCAGAACTGAACAATGCTGTAATCGCCTTTTAACCAGGATTAACAGCAAGATGTACATCTCTGTACTATGTGTCTGCGTGATTATTGGGTCTGCAGTAGCCATGCTCGGTCATAACCTGCTTTAATGAGGTTTCCAGATGATTCTTAATGACTTAACTAAATATCACTATTAATGGTATTTTGTTGCTTGTTGACATTAACATAAGGATTGAGAACATTGTATTTACCTGTGTTGTCCGTGTGTCCTGTCCATTCCCCCCACCCTCTGATTTCAGAGCTAATGGTTAGATACATGAAGAAGTTATTTCAGAGTTAAATGTCTGTCTGGAGCAATCTTCTCCCTCTAACTGTCCTGCACGGTCATGCTCCTTTATCTGTATAAAGGCAAACTCAGGCTATCCAGCTCTTGCCAGGTTTTCTGAGAGAGGAATTCTATTGAGGAGTTTGACAAGTATTGCATTTCATCTGCATAGCACGTTTTAACACATTCCTCTATTCTGATAGCTAAAACAAAACATGTAAAGAAAATGTTGGTTTTTTTTTAATGGGCAATTTTATTTTTGCCTAAACTTTAATCTTTTCTGGGCATCAGGTACAATTCTACTTTTATCTGTAAGGTTCTTATCATTGATTTTTCCAGTAGTGCCACCTCACTGCCTTGGGAATAGTGCACCTTTTTTATCCATTATTTTTTTGTTAATGTTTCAGGTTGTTGGTATTTTTTTTTGTCTGTTTCTGGTTCTTTTGATAGGTTCTTTTCTGTTCTGGCATTAACTTCTAACATCTCTTAACAGTTTTCTGGGACATGACTGACTTTGAATGACTTTTTGCCTTTTCAGTCTGTTGATTCTAACAACTGTTAAATAGACAGATATAACCATCCACTGAACTTCCCAACAGACAATCATATGGTAATTGTCAGAGCAGGTCACAATGTTTTGCAGCTATGTTAACACATGCTATTTTATTTGTAGTTTGAGGGAATAATATCATTATATTGGTAGTTAGGTATAATGCAGTGTAGTTATTGAAGGTAATACCCTATCAAATATTCACTGGGGCTAAATTAATAATTTATCAATGAGTCATTTACAAGCAGAAGTAGGGCTCAGAAAAAGTTTAGTTGTGAACATTTTTGCAGTACAAGGGAAGGGGCTAATTTTATCACATATTCTGAAAAACTGATTTTTTTTTTTTTTACTTAATTTGCTTGGGGTTTAAATGCTGCTTTATTTTCTATATCAATCTTGAACTGAAATCAAATAGATGTATTTCAGGGTTTGCTCATCTTAACCTTGGAATATTCCAGTGAAGATAACTTTACACAATTGCTCAGGTTTTAATCTGAAATTAGAATTTTAAAGAAAGAAATATTTGTTATAGACTAAAAAAATCCCATTTATCCCACAGCTGTTGTCTAAGAAAAGGATAATGCTATAGCTATTTATTTATTGATTTATTTTCAAACTTGTGCTGGATATTTTTGAAGGCAGAAAAAGTTCAAAACTTTTACTTACAGCCATATTAATTTTACATCATCAGTTTTAATACTCTTGAAAAATATGTGATTAATCAAGGAACCCAGAAAGAGCTCATTCTCCTTGCTAAATAGAATAGTGAAAGCAAGTGTTTTAAAGACAATATTATGACAAAAAATAAGAATAGTGACATGAGCTGAGGAGACACATTGAGAATAGGCACATACAATGCAATGTGTTTTCAATAGGTCAGAGGGATTCACAAGCATTTCTTGACAAAATGAAATGTCAGTTAATAGTAGGCTTTGTGTTCCTTTCTGGGAAAATAAATAACAAATATTTTAGTGCTGACTGACAGCTTGTTAAGAATTTATCATGTTGAAGGCTGAATGAGAGAAAAAACTGACAAAGATTTTTCCACTGAGTTTTTATGTCCTTTTGATGGAAAATATAGGCTTTTCATATGTAGAAATATTTCTTATAAATAAAAAACTGAAAATGAATCGTAGAATGCCTTTGGTTGGAAGGGACGTCTAAAGGTCATCTAGTCCAACCCCCCTGCAGTAAGCAGGGACATCCTCAACTGGATCAGGTTGCTCAGAGCCATATCAAGCTTGACCTTGAATGTCTCCAGGGATGAGGCCTCTACCACCTCTCAGGGCAATCTGTTTCAGTGTTCCACCACCCTCATAGTAAAGAACTTCCTAATGTCCAATCTAAATCTACCCTTCTCTAGTTTAAAACCATTGTCCCTTGTCCTGTCACTACATGTCCTTTTAAACAGTCCCTCTCCAGCTTTCCTGTAGGAAAAAATGTGAATAAACAAGAGAATCCAGACAAGTGCAATGATAAAAATCCAAGTCTAGAAAATTAAGAAAGAATGAGAGATGCAGTTATTTTTTACAGCAATAAAATTCTGACTGGCTTCAAATGCATCATAAAACTTTAAATACATAAAAGCCTGTTCCAAAGCAGAATGCAGCAATTTATTTTCCATATTAATCTTGTATAAAGGAAGAGGCAATGGTCTGAAATTGCAACAGAGCAGACTTATATTAAACATCAAAAAAAAAAAAAAAAAAAAAAAAAATAGGGACAATTGGGACATGAAGTAGATTAGATAAGGTGATCAC
>JAAGNO010002210.1:9821-20362 GCA_033439905.1 Ceryle rudis
CAATGAAAACAAATAGATAATATTAGCAGAAATATATATATATATATATAAAGTATCCAATCCTGTCTTTATTGCTCTCTGAAACAAAAAAATTATTTTGACTGCAACAGCAGCAAACACATTTTCATAAACTAAAAGAGTGCTCCCAAAGTAGCCCAAAAATCAGCTGGATCAGCAGAAGAAATTAACACAATTTTTAGCACAGTTTTCTGCCAACACAGAACATAAATTGCAGCCAGGCTTCTATTACTCTAACACGTAAATTTGTATAGGCACATATGACAAAATTCACAGGAGGAATATGATGACCAAACTAACATAAGGCTTTGCAATGTCAGACGGAGTTGTGGTTAATTAAGTACAGTAATAAGAAATTTTATGCTGAACTACTACATATGCAGTTCTCAACTTTGTATGTGCATCTCTTTTAGACCCGTAGGAGCCTAATGTGCTTCCAGATTCTGTAGCAAAATAAGTAAACAAATTAAAAAGAGTGATTAAAATATCCTTAATGCTCTGAAATTTTTATATCAAGAGGACCATGAAATAAGAAATAATATTACCTACATATCCAATTGTATTCATAATACAAGAAAATTAAATTTTATGAACATGGTCTTGATATATTTTTGTTCATTGTGGAACTACATCAATTATTTAATATTGTAACTTGGCTAAATTGGTAGTTCTTTCACATACTTACCTAGACTTCTCATGAAGTTTACCCAAAATACGCTTCGCTTACCTTTTACTAAAAGGTAGGAGGAGTGGGGGTTAGGGAACAACAAAACAAAGTACTTGAAGTTGCCTGAAAAAAAAAGTTAAGGACGGGCTTTAAACTACACTTACTTTTATGTCAGGTGAGCTTCAGCAAAAGATTCTGTTTTATAATGACAGCTTTTAATGGTGAAGAGAAACATGCCTTGGAAGAGCACACTGTACAGGAAGGAATAAAAATTTGACAGCCATCTCTGATACTGTGCTGAATTCTTCTTAACTTTTCAACTAACAGTTGCTCAGTTACATGTTTTATTGACTTTTTGATTATATCTAACATTAGAACTATTTAAGCCATTCTTTGCAAAGAAACAAAGTCAAGTGTTTTTACTGAAGATCAATCCCTGATTAAGTTTTGATCAATAGGAATGATAGGAAAAAATCTACTGCATGCTTGATTATTAGGAATAAAGATAAATCTTAATTTTCTTTTTATTTGGCACTTTCTCCAGGCTTAGGAAAGACTGTCAATTTCTCCTGACTCCTTGAGCTATAATCTAAAATTTTCTGGATTACAGATCTTGTGCCGTGATGAGCATTAAGAGTTTTATTTTCCATCGTTTCTCAGTTTACTGTGGTAAGTGAACAAACCGTACATAAACCATCCATAAGAATTTTTGAAAAGAATCTGAATAAATCTCTGATGAGAATTTGGAAAGCCTTTAAATTCCATTAAATTAACACACACTTAGAAGTAAAACCATTACTGTTAAACTGTATTTTAGAATAGAAATCAAAGGGATGAATTAATATCTTCCAACCTCATTCATTTTTTGTGTGGTACATTTCTCTTCCATTACATAACCTGAAGGAAAAAAAAAAAAAAAAAAAAGGACCTTTGTGCTCACAGTTTAATTGAATGAGTATTCTAGAAAACACAGCTCCATTTCCTGACCTTCAAGCACTCACATTTTGGGGAAAATCAGTTCTTTAGAATGAACTTAAAAAGTAAAGGAATTTGGCATGTCAAGCAGGTTTTGGACAAAAGCACCACACTAAACACCTTGCAACCAAAAAGGCAGGCAAAAAAAGCTCAGATTATTTGATTTGTCTTGGCTGCGTGTTTCACAGCAGCCCACTGGATGGCTCTCTTATCACTACTCCTCGGTTTTGCATTTCCTTGAGCACCGTATTACCATGTAGTAACTGCAGTAGTTAAGTTTCACAACCTCAGGAAACTTTGCTCAGAACAAATGAAAAAGCCTCTCCATTTGTAGCCCACAGGTTTGCAAATGCAAGGTTTCATCCCAAAATAATGAACTTCATTTTCCTGTACAAAAGAGCGGCTTGTAATCTGACAGTGCAAAAGATGGTGGAACAGCTATATGTAACAACCACCATGACAAGAAAAAAAACCCAACAACCCCACCCATACTGGCAAAACCCAAAAAAATTAATTAGGTTAGATTCTGGCACTACCACCCTCTTGTAACACTTTATAGCAAGTAGCAGACACCGTCACCCTAACACTAAGTAAACCATCCTCCTTAGGAATGTTGTAATGGCAACAGGGGAAAGAAAAATCAGGAACAGAGGCACATTACTTGGCTTCTGGGAGACAATAATGACAAAAAGAAGAGGTGTCAGTCAGTGTACATATTGGTCCTTGCACTGTTTGAGTTTGCAGTGTGGATTCACATTAGATTAAACAAGCTGACCCTAAAACATGCAGCCCTGCTCACTCCTTTCCTTGGATGGATCTAGCAATAGTGTTACTGCAGGACATGCCATATCAAAGAGATGATTGTGTGGAATTGTTACGATTTATTAGTTTTAGATCAAATGGTAAAATCTCTGATTGTATCATCTCCACAATTTATCACACAGGAGTGTCTTCAGTTATTGTGAAGTGTAACACAAATCTACATCCTGTGTTGAAAAGCTAAAGACTTTTTTACTTATCTGTTTTTCCATTTTGTTGCATTTAAGCAGTGTTCCTAAATTTAATTGCAAAGTCTATTACCTAATATATGAGTTATAAAATTTATGAATGTCTCAAAAAAAAAAAAAAAAAATCCTCAAATGTCTTAGATTTCTAGTCTGTATCCCATAGAACAGTATGAAATGACTCAATTCTTCCTTCTTTGTCTCAGCTAACTCCCTTAAATACCAGACAACTAAACAACATTTTAAAATAAAGGCATCACATAAATAAGGGAGATAATGGGCTGATTCTGTCACTAGTCATAAATCTGGGGAAACCATCTTAAAACTCTCACTCATATAAAACTCCACTGATGTACAAAAGCTATTTTACTTACTATTGTAATGTCACTCTAGCATTTAACCTTTACTTTTCTTTCAATTTTAATTGGTTCGATGCACTTTAGGTATTATCTGATATGCTGAATGTGTTACTCTGTGTGTGTTGAATGTAATGAACATGTACGTGTGTGCACCATGGACCATGGGGATATAAAATATGTGGGTTTTTTTTTTTCTTTCAGAAATGAAGGATGGAAACCATGACATACAGAAGGCTGATATTTTTTATACCGCACTGAACATATGAATGGTCAGAAAGCCATCAGTGCAAATCAAAATCACAGTAAATTACACAAACTCAATTCACCGTCTGGAAGAACTGTCTTACGTTGCCTTTAGAAGGGATACCTTATTGCACTTAGGGATTTTCTTCAAAGAAAACCTCAACCTATTTATTGCAAACTGACAGATACCACAAAAAATAAGATCATGCCCCTGAACAGCCAGCTCAGCTACAGAGTTAGGCTGAATCTAGTTTATAATTCTTCTTTAACAGAGCAGATTACTTACAGAATGAAATAAGGTAACTGAAGATGGAAACAGAACACTGATGTTATTATAAAAAAGAGGCAATATCTTGTCTACTTGCCTATAGCTGTGCCAGTGAGTATGGAATATAAATTCAGGCAATGTCTTTATCTACACATACACAGAATAGCAGGAGCAACAGTAGTGAGACTTGATTCTTAAATGAAATAAAATTCTTTACTTTCCCATATGGAATAGGAAGTCTGTAGAATAAATCAAGACTCAGTTCCAGAGGCTCACAGGCAGAACAAAAGCAGAAGAGGCCCAAGAATGGGCTGCAAGATATAGAACCAAGCATGCAGGTATACATTGTCCTCTCTGCCTGGAATAATGTGCTTTTTCCACTAAAAGGCTTCAATACCTATCTTACTGCGAGATGCTGATTTGATACTTGCACTTGTAACTATGACATTTTAAAGTAGTGTAAGATCAGTTGAATTATACTACATCTATTCTTCCATCTTTATGTAGAGCTGGGTCTGTTGTGGCTCTTGCTATGAATACCACACAAGTTATGTAAATAACAATACATACAGCTACGAAACTTTTACTTATAATTAGATAGTGCAATCAACTACAGAGATCTCATGTGGAAGCAGTCATCAGAATAGCCATTATTAACTAAAAATAGTGCTTAATTTCTTCTCTCTCACAGATTTTTTTAAGATTGGTCTGTTGTGGTGGGCATAGTAATATGATGTAAATTAGACTAGACTAGAATATTTCACTTGGAAGAGTTCTGCAATGATCACTTACTCTAGCTGCCTGGCCATTTCAGGGCTGACCAAAAATTGGAGCATGTCAATGGCAATTTCCAAGGGCCTCTTAAACACTTGTGAAATAATTACTGGAAGTGACTTAGGGATTAAAATCATATTAAAGGTACAGTACCGTTCACACATGAAGGAAAGGTATAATATCAAAGAAGCTCCCAGGGTGGAGTGCAACTCCTGTGCAAGGAGTCCTTTCCACAGTGGCTCCCTTGGACCACACTGCCTGAAAACAACACTGGGGGTGGTTTGTAGTGAAGAGTCCACAGCCAGGCTCTGTGAATCACTGCAAGGATGTGAATTTTTTGGTACTATGGAACTGGTAAGCTGTATATTTGCCACCCTGGGCCCACAGCCTGTAATTTTCTGACAAATGCTGTTCTTTGTGTGAACTTTGCTCATTATAATGTCATTATAATACCAAACCACACTTCCATCCCCAGGGCTACCCGCCTCCAAAGTGCGACCACCCCTCACTGAGCTTGCACCCTGAGTTTTCTTTATCTATACCTTGAAAGGCAAAGCAAGAGAATTTTACACCAATCACATTAAAGGTATTTATGACTAGAATCACTCAAACTCCACTTCAAAGATAAGAAATAATACAAAAAAGGTTTAAGAAAGAGGGTATGTTAGGGAAGACAGCATTGTGAACAAGTCAGAGAAGATATCATTGCCAACAAGTCAGGAAAGATACCTCTGCAGATTACCTCTGACTTCTGGGATCAGTCAACAGGCTGAGCCTCCCTTCCTCCCCCACAGGGATGCCTTTGGGTAAGATCCAGACTCTCCTGAGTCCTTTCTCAGAAAACTTAGAAGTCTCTATAGAAAAACTTTTTTAACTTAAAATGTTTTGTAAACAGGCTATATGATTTACAATCTTGAAACCTGCACGTACTTTTGCAGACAGTATATTTATCACCAGCAATCCATATGAACCTGCAATCCTGTTGCTTCCATAAACTGCCCTGTTCACACAGCCGGTCTCAAATGTGTCTCACTGGGCGCTGTGTGTGAGAGTGCGACTGGTCAGAAGGTGCAGCACACTATTGAGTGCATCCATGCTACCAGACTTATAGTGCTAAATAAACAGTGTCCTTCACATAGATGGCCATAAGCATAACCAGATGAAAGATGCAGCATATTACTAAGTGTATGCATGATACTGGACTTATGGTGCTAAATTAAGTACACTGCACCCTTCATGTAGCTGGCCACAAATGTTACCAGATGGAAGGTGCAGTGCACTGTTGAATGAATCTATGTCATCAGACTCACATTGCCAAACTAGACATCACTCGGAATCTTAAGCCTAGCTGCTCTCAGCCCCTCTGATATCTGAGGACAAGCTGGTATGCAAGAGGGTTTATTTTCTGCCAAATTACTTTACCTCTTAACGCAACGACACTAACAGGGTTGGGGCATCAACCACCTCTCTAGGAAGCCTGTTCCAGTGTTTGACCACCCTCTTGGTAAAGAATTGTTTCCTACTACCCAGTCTGAACCTCCTTTGATGGAGCTTTGCACTATGGCCCTGGTAGAGCAACTCTCCTTCTGACTCTCAGCTGAAAATGTCTATCCTGCAAATGTGAGGTCAGCAAGCTCAATTAATACTGATACTAGTTTGAGCAACTACAAACACTACTCTAATTCATATGCAGTGTGTCCTGTGCTTTTCTTAGCTTGTAGGTATATTAAAGTTGACACAGTAAATGTGTCAGTAAATTACAGCCCTGTAATAGGATACCAACTTTGTATTAAACTAACAATGCAAGCCTTAGGACTTGCCTGCATTTACTTTGGCCTACCTGGAGTTCTGCTTCTGCTTGTTTTGTTCTATGAGTAATTATGTAACTCTTTTGGTAGTCATCTAGTATAAGGTAATATGTGACTATTACCTATTATTGTATTATATTTTACCTAAGTGACTATTACCTACTGTTTTATTATACTTGCGCTGCCAAGTGTTGTAAAGCCTACTGTCACTGACTGTAACAAACTGTTGCCTTTTGGATGGCAACAAAAAGTAATTATTTTCTGGAGAATAAAATACCTATGACCCTACAATAAAACACAGTATTGAGTGCTAGAGAATTCAAATCATAGTAGAGGCCTAGGTACAGAATGATACTGGAGTCCTCTGGCTACAAGCAACTCACCAGTCTATTACTGGTCATTAAAAGTTTTAGGAGCTGTCTTAGGAGCTGGATAAAACCAGTCTTAGTGGTAACTGAAGATAGAACACGTATCCAACATACATAAGCCACATCTTCAGTAAATTTTGATCTACCCTGGACTTGTGGTCTGATGAAGAAAGAGCAACATACAAAATATGTTAACATGCACATACAAGTGATTTCAAACAGATCCTAGAGTGAGAAGGAAATCATCATCACTAATATTTTACTCTTACTAGCAAGGAAGCTCCACCATCAATATTGTGGTTGTTCTCTCAAGGTGCAACTCCAAAACTGAAGCCATTAATGTTTCATACTCAGAGGGTGAGAGAAAAGGTTATCATCCTATCAAAGAGAGGAGTTAATGCTAGAAAGTTTGCTTACACCAATTTTAACTGTACATAGTCTGAACTATAAGTGATGATATACATTTAAATGGCCTAGTATTCATTCCTGATTCAGAATTAACTTGGACTAATAAGATTTTACTTAGACTAACAGGAGGTTCTTGTTTTTGCATATAAGGTATGTATGGTTTTTGTCTCACAGCTGAAGAATTTGTGCAGCTAGATGAGGGAGATTCAAACTGGTTTGTAACTTGGATGCAACAAACTGGCAACCTACCTACACATACATACGGTCATAAAAACTCCTGGTATGCCCCAGGAGATTTCATCTTGCAAAGGATACCTTAGAAGAATGGAATTGTAGCAGTATCCCTTCCTAGCCTAATACCCTTGATTTTTTATTTTTTTTTATGTGAATTTTGCTGTATCTTTGAAAGAAATTAAATAACCCTTTGGTTTTTAGAATTCGGTTCCAGTAATTAAGTGGGGATCCAGAATGAGCTGTTGAGCTATTTGTATTGTCTGCAAACCAGAATTTAAGATTTTCCTTATTGTTTCTATCCATTTAGATCTAGACAGACACAAACTTCTCCAAACGGAATTTAAATAGCTCCCTACTCATCATGCTGCCTCTTTTGGATGCCTTCTTGGGCATCTAATTTTAGCACACAATGTGCTGTTAGGTTAAATACTTCATTCAGAGGTCTACACTCAGCTCCAAAAGTGCTTGATATTGCATTGCTTTGAGGTTACTTCCATCATTACAAGCATCTAGCTGTTTAACTAGAAAGTTTCATGCTGTTCATTAATTCCAGCAAACTATTGATACAAGAAAGCCCTCCAACTTTCTCAAAGACCCCCATGATTACCACAAAGGATGAGAATGTTTTACATTTTCTGTGTAATGAGGACCAAATGGAATAATTTAGAAATGTCTTGCACATTGCTGTTTTGCGTTCTGCATAGTTAATCAACCACTTCTCTGATGGATAGCCAGGAGTATAAATATTTCTAAAAAGATAAAGTCTATTGCCACAAAAAAACCCAAACAAACAAACAAACAACAAAAAAAACAAACCCTGAACCAACCAAAAACAAAACAAAAAAAACCAACCCCCCCCCCCCAACAACTTAATGAAATTATAAAGCTTTCCAAGAGGTAACATGGATAGTCATCTTTACAACTTCATAATATGTTAGTTTTTAGATCACCAGTATTTGTAGCTAAAGCCACAAAAGACTCAGTCCAGTACTTGGCAAAGGAGACAAAGAGTAACAAGGGCTTTGACAGGTATGTCAGCAAGAAAATGAAGGTCAAGAAAGTGTACACGCCTGATGAACATGACTGGCATACGGGTAAGAAAAGACAAGGAGAAAGCTTAGGTATTCGACAACTATTTTGCTTCAGTCTTCACTGGCAATCTCTCTTCCCATACCTCTTGAATGGATGAACTGCAAGGCAGTGACTAAGGAAGAAAAGTCCCTCCCAGTGTAAGAGATCAGGTTCATGACCACCTGAGGAACCTGACACACTTAAGTCTATGGTACCTGACAAGATACAACCCAGAGTCCTGAGGGGACCAGCTGGTGTAGTTGCCAAGTCACTTTCCATGATATTTGAAAAGTTCTGGCAGTCAGGTGAAGTTCCCAGTGGCTGGAAAAAGGGAAACACTGCATGAGTTTTTAAAAAGGGTAGAAAGGAAGACCTTGGGAACTACTGACCTGTCAGCCTCACCTCTGTGCCTGGGAATTTCATGAAACAGATCCTTCTAGAAGCTATGCTAAGGCACATGGAGGACAGGGAGGAAACTCAATACAGCCAGCATGGCTTCACCAAGGGCAAGTCCTACCTGATCAATCTAGTGGCCTTCTGTGATGGAGTGATTACCTTGGTGGACAAGGGAAGAGCAATGGATGTCATCTCTCTGGATTTCTGTAAGCCCTTTGACTCAGTCCCCCACAATATCCTTCTCTCTAAACTGGAGAGATACGGATTTGATGGGTGAACTGTTCAGTAGATAATGAACTGTTTAGATTGTCACATACAGAGGGTAGTGGTCAATGGCTCAATATCCAGATGGAGATTGATCATAAGTGGTGTCCTTCAGGGGTCCATACTGAGACCAGTGCTATTTAACATCTTCATCGGTGACATAGGCAGTGAGGCTGAGTATACCATCAGCAAGTCTGCAGAAGACATCAAGCTGAGTTGTGCAGCTGACATGCATGAGGGATGGGATGTTATCCAGAGGGACCTGGATAAGCTGGAGAAGTGGGGCCATGTGAACCTCACAAGCCAACTGCAAGGTCCTGCACCTGGGTCAGGGCAACCCCTGGGATCAATACAGGCGGGAGGATGAAGAGTTTGAGAGCAGTTCTGTGGAGAAGGACTTGGGGGTACTGGTGGATGAAAAGCTCGACAGGAGGCAACAATGTGCACTTACAGCCCAGAAAGTAAATGGTATCCTGGGCTGCATCAAAAGAAGTGTGGTCAGCAGGTTGAGGGAGATGATTCTGCCCCTCTACTCCACTCTCGTGAGACCCTACCTGGAGTTATGCATCCAGCTCTGGAGTCCTTAGCACAGGAGAGACATGGACCCATTGGAGCAGGTCCAGAGGAGAGACAAAAAGATGATCAGAGAGCTTGAACACTTCTCCTGTCAATAAAGGCCGAGAGTATTGGGGTGTTTCAGAGAAGGCTCCAGGAAGACCTTATTGCAGCCTTCTGGTACTAAAAGGGGGCTTACAAGATGGGGATGGTCTTTTTAGTAGGGCCTGTTGTGACAGGACAAGGGGTAATGGTTTTAAACTGAAAGAGGGAATATTTAGACTAGACACAAGGAGGGTGGTGAAACACCGGAACATGTTTCCCAGAGAGGTGATATATGCCCCATCCCTGAAAATATTCAGGTTGGACTAGATGAACTTTAAAGATCCCTTCCAACCCAAATCATTCTATGATTCTGCAAAAACATACAATAAGCATAGTGTAATTCAACTGTCCTTATATTACTTACTTATTTGTAGCACTAATTCTTTTTTTTTAGTACACCTCCTCTTCATCTTGATTGCTGTTTATTTACTTATACTGAAGAAATACACAGTAGTATAGCATATGATTATCACAGACATTCTAGTTCCTTTCCTAACATATTTTCTGGAGCTAATGTTGCTGAGAAAAACAAAATTCTGATCTTAGTACACGAAGTTCCATCTTTGAAGTACTTTCCTCTCTGACATTTATTAAATAATTTGGCCACTATATAAGGACAAATGAACCATTATAAATCAATAAATACATTTTCAAAAGATAAAATTTAAGATATTTTATTATGCAACTACAACACAGACGGACATAAAAAGAAGCTCCCTAATGAGGACTATTTGCTTCAGCTTTCTTAAACATATATTTTTATAATTAAGATAGTTACCTGAAATGTTTTTCCTTTTTTCTCTTTTCACTTTTTATAAGCTCCTAGACAAATAGGATTAAATAATCAGTGCTTATTTTTTCAAGTATTTGTATGCTTGTTTCTGACTAAACTGGTAAAATGTTGAAAGTAATGTTTGAGAGCTACCAAATTTATCCTTATTTTTTGACGGGGACAAGCAGGTCCAGCTTTTTTTTTTTTTTCAGAAAACTACTAGTTTTCAGAGCTTAAGATATGCACTAAACT
>JAAGNO010002211.1:0-10143 GCA_033439905.1 Ceryle rudis
TGTCCTTCCTGTGCTGAGGGCTCCAGAGCTGGACGCAGTATTCCAGGGGAGGTCTGCCCAGAGCAGAGGAGAGCGGCAGAATCCCCTCTCTCCATCTGCTGGCCACACTTCTTTTGCTGTGGCCCTGGATGGGATTGGCCTTCTGGGCTGCAAGCACACACTACATAAAATACTTTGACTTTTGTTTGCTTGTTTGTTTCAGAAAACTATAAATATATGTTAGTAATTAGAAATCACAGAATGTTTTTAATTGGAAGAGACCTTCAAGATCATCTCATCCAACTTTCAAGATCGTCTCTTCCAACCTTCAACAATGTAATCCTGGGAGCAAATAATAAGTCACCTATTGTTATTCTTCAGTTTTTGCAAGGATCCCCAAATGTTACTGCCAGTTAATTAAACTGATTTACCTGTGGCTTTTGAAGTATAAACTACAACCTACTTTTGTTCCGATTTGCAAATGCAGTCATCCTTCTAAGAATAAGACATGTTTTACATCTCAATAGCAGACCAGCAATTGCGGACAATGATGCTTAGAAATGATGGAAAGATCTGCCTGAGTGAGTGTGCCTGCCAGGGGACTCAGGCAGGCCATTTCTAAAACATTGGGAAGACATATCAACATCATGCCTCTAATGTGAATATCCCCTCACACTGAATTAGCAGCTACAGCAAGGCAGTGGCTCCGCTGCAGGTACACACAACTGCAAGGCTTCCTCCACAACTGATGACCAGTATTGTCTCGGAAGTGGAAGTCCCTGATTATTACAGACCAAGTAGAGCTGTATGTGAAGTAAAAAATAGACCCAGCTGCTTTCCTGAAAGAGCCTTATTCAAATCATTACAGAATAAGCAGGGACAGGCTTTTTCTCTCCCCTTGGCATTCACAAATCAGAGAAGTGTGAATTATATATAGGAGCAACCTTTGAATTGGATATAGAGGACTTGTGGAGAGTCACTGAAGAAGAAGGTGGAGAGAAGCAGGAAGTGCTAAGGAATTAAGAGAGGAGTAAGTGCTGTGGCTGTTGGGAAGTGACCAGCTGGACATTCTTACCTTTCAATTCATGTATAGGTGATTCAAGGGAGGGAGGACAACACCACTCACTGCACCAGGGGTTTGTGATCACAGAATACAGAGAAGAGAACAGAAAGCACTTTACATCTTTTTGTTTGTTTGTTTGTTTGTTTTTTAATCACATAGCCATAAAATTATCTAGCACCTTAATATTACAGATGAGGAAATATCCTGGGAGCAAAGATAGAGTAAAGATCTGCCCTTTTTCAGTTCCCCAGATCCGAGTTGCAGTCAAATTAAATTGCTTCTTTTGCATACAAAACTAAAGACCAATTCAAAGATTTGACTTAATCACACCAGAAAATGTGTGATTAAAATTACTGGCCATTGGGTGAATTGATAATTCAGTCTCTGAGCAGATTACAAATGTACATATGTACTCATTAAATGTGGTAGAATTCACACATTGTGAGGAACGTCAAGTCTGCATGTCTACATGCAATATGGGGGGGATACCACTTCTGCTCTAGTTTCTCAACCTTAATAGATGTGAAATTTCATCCAGAATCATCGCAACTAATGGCAAAATAAGCTTAACTTCTTGTCAACTTTAAATCAGTGATTAATTCTTCCTTATATTTATGTGAACTGGAAGGTTTTGTCCATGATTTCAGGAAAGCAATGAAATTTTTCAATGGATGATATGAGATGATGTAGCTGTTATAAGCCGTGACTATTGCTGTACAGTTTCAGAGGGAGAGAAAACTAGGGCATGTACTGTGAATCCTAACACTGTGCCACAATGTGGTAATGAACCAGCACAGTAAGACTCTGCCGCCGTGAATAAAGAATGGAAGACTGTCCTTACACTGAGGTGAGTATGGAGTCTTTTTCCAAAATGCAATTTGTTTCATAATAAAGACAACACTCACTTCTCATTACATCTCGTTATCACTTCAGGCCTTGATCAAAGCCAGTCAGAAATCTGGTAGTGGTAATGGGAATCCTTTCAGGTGCTGAATGTTCATCAGTAAGGAAGACACAATTCACAATTCACCTCCTAGTCAGTTGAGGGGAAATAGGAAATGCCCCTTCTGTCACGAGGCTTGGGACAACTGTTTGTCTCCTGCAAACCAAGCAGCACTGCCACAAAGCAGTTTTTTTTTCTGATGCCTAATTTCTCCCTGCACATTCTGCAAACCACTTCTTAGTTGATGAAGTACATTCTGTTTTCAAACCATGCTAGCTTTCCTGATTCTTAGATTAAAACGGCCATTTACAGTCAGTATCACTTTGCCTGAAACTAGCTACAACGCTGGTCTACTAAATAGGCTATGCTTTCCAGAAACAACTTGATGAAAAAGTAGATTCATTTAGATAGGTCTAATGTTGAGTCTCTTGCCATAAAATACCATGTGCTAGAGTCATGCTGCATAAGCAGGCTTTTAAACAGTGAGGAGAGGAAATGCATTGTGTACAGCTTTAGGTATTTTAACTGATTTTAATGTAAATTTAATTATTTTTATACATTCCAATAGAAATTGTTAGTATAATTAATTAATCTCTGCAATCTCCATGTAAGAGATAGGCATGCTCGGTAATTCTTGGGCCATCTGATATGAGTATGCGTAAATACTGAAGCTAGAGCAGCTTCTCAGACAATTGTTTTTCACTAAGGGTTTATGTGTAGCAAAGTTCCTTTATGCTTCATATTATGAAATTAAATTATAATTCAAAGCTAGACTTTATCAAATTCTCATTACACTGACGCATGAGAAAATTTGACAGTGAATACTTCTCCAGATTACAAATAACCAAATAAATCAGTCTATAAATAACCAAAAGAACTCATTTAAACAGACGTCTGTAACTTAATTTGTTTTGGTTTCACCAAACTGTTTATTTTTTAAGATCATGTGTATACAAATATTGCTACTTTTCTCTTTTATTCCTACTTTATAGCGTATTATGGAAAAGAATCCTATGAGAATGTTTCCAGTGGTAACCTTTAAAATGAGAACTGCAGATGCAGATGACTAATTTTGAATGTGAATGGGTTGACTTTACAAGCAAATTCCTACTTTCTCATGGTAGATATAATACTTAGTCAGGAAAATCCATCCAGTAAAAATACGAAGTTTTCACATTACATATTTTAAAACGGAGCCAAATACTGAGCCAAAGCACTTTCCTGAACAGAACCAAATAAACATCGTTGACGATTCAGACCATCAGTGAAGAGTTATTTAAAAGGCACGTAAACGCGGCACTTAGGGACGTGGTTTAGTTATGGACTTGGCAGTGTTAGGTTTATGGTTGGACTTGATGATCTTAAAGGTCTTTTCCAAGTTGCATGGTTTTATGATTCCATAAACTATTCCTACATGAATTAGATTATTAACGCAAGGAAAGAGACTGCTGGCAGTGTCCTTTATAACCCTTCCTAGTGTAGCTGAACCTTTATCTGGCTGAAGTCAGACACCCTTCTTTTGTTTCCAGCCTCATCTTTTGTCCCTATGCTAAACACCTATAGCCAGCCTTCCTCTCTCTTCCGAAACAGTCAACAGAAGTACAAATTTGCATTAACAGAACGGTGTCCTGTGATGTCTTGCAGTGTGGGATCCAGTGTTTAGGCGTAGTTTTTACATGTAAAATGGTATTGAAATCCCAGGTATAATCAGTGGAAATGTAATTAGTACAGCCAGGTAGTCCAAGGCAGTTCAGCTCACCTTGAAGTAGACACCTAGTATTAGGTAAACTCAACTTCTTCGTGCGTTACATTGATTAGAGTAGGGAGGAGGGTTTGCTTAATTTTTAACAGGTAGACATTCTGTGCCTTCTGAAATTGTTATATATCGAGGACAGAAACATTGTAAGGGGTCTCAGGCAGGAATGCAAGCAAGGATATCAGCTTCTACTATTGTGAATGGCACATCTTGGAGGAGGCAAGTGTTGTATGGGGCCTCAGATAAGAACACAATCAAGGGCATCAACTGTGGCTGGCATCCTGGAGGAAAGATAGACTAGCAGAGCCAGTTAAGAGGAATTCTACCAACAAAGAGATAGGCTAAGATAAGACCCTATATGGAAGGAAACCTCGAAGGACACTAAGAGACCTTCAACAACCACTAGGGACCATCAGAGACCACCAAAACCCCCAGGGGAGACCCTCAGAGATCTGCATGTGTAACAACTATGCATTTAGGATAATTAGTTCCTGGAAATAGAATGAGTATGTGTAAGCTTTTTGGGAAAACTAATGCCTATATATGTAAAGGGGAGATACAAGCTTGGACGGGGTGGAACTATCCCCTATGCATCCAGTGCTGCAATAAAGAAATGCCTGCTTTCTAGTACTAAACTGAGTTTTAGAGAGTTCTTCATTTACCGATGTTTTGGTAACAAGATGTCGCGGGAAATTCTGCCTATCCTCCCTCTGACTTTCCAGAAGGGCACAAGTCATGCACATTTTATCTCGTATCTGCCAGACTAACCCCAGTCTGTCGAACACTTGTGTATCCTGGCAAGAAATGTCCATAAGTGGACAACTAAATCAAATGCTAGAACTCCATCAACAATAATGGGAGGTTAGACACCAGCTGACATGTAGATACTTGAATTTAAACACATGTTTTCAACTGAGAGCTGAGACCCACCCTTGTTTTCTCTTAGTCATTTAACTGACCTCTCATTCTTTCATAACAGTTCAGATTAGTGCATTTTGAGCCTTACACATGATAATTTGCATTTGAACAGAAGCCAATGGCTTACAAAAAGCTCCATGTGCAGTAACAGTATTTTAAAGTCAGAGACTTCGGGCATTATGTTTCTTTTTACAAGCATCAAAGGATCTTTTGCAAGACAAAAAGAAAAAACAAAAACAAAAACAAACTAAAAACAAAACCAGAAATACACAGAATCTTCAAGCATAAAACCACAAAGCAAAACCAACCGACCAAGACACATAGAAGAGTGATATAATTTTAAATATTCTGAACCCATCAACAGAAAGGTAACTCAATGTCATATGAACAATGTGAGGCTCCTATTTACCCAAAACAAATTTGCTGGTCAAATGAGATGGTGCTAATGTACTTTCTGATAAGAAAAAAAAAAAAAGTAAAAGACATCTTCCTGAGATGTTTTTGCAATTGAATGTTAAGGCTGTGAAATAAGGCAAGGATATAAAAGAAACTCATGCCTTCAAATAATGCAAAAAAAAACCCGTGGAGGAGGCGGTAGAAGGGATGTGTTTGTTAGAAATATTCCTACATGGTGTTTGGAAAACTAGAAAGCACTGGTATATTCCTCTTTGCCTTTTTTTTTCTTTTTTTTTTTGCTTTAAAACTGCAGCACTGCATGCTGAAAGTGACCTACATCACTCTCCATACAGTACATCAAATAACCCATTATTTAACAAATCAGTGAAGCACCTCTACTAAATGAAAGGAACCTATAGCTTTAATCCCACTTCGATTAACTTTGTTCTTCTCAGAAAGCAGACCTTAATTTATATCAATTTGCAGTAATCTTTACAAGAAAATGCTACTTCACTTACACATGCTGTTTGACAGCAAAATGAATTTCTCAGGCATGTGGATACCCTATGATGGTTCCAATAAAAAATGCCCCTAGTAACAATGCCGAACACTTTCTGTCTGCTTAAATGATTTCTTTGGCTAGACAGATGATGAGGTTTAATGATGTATGTTGTGAATTCTCTCCACTAACAAATAGAAGTAACACTTTGATCAGTGGAAAGACCTCAAGGACATTTGATAGAGGCATTTAAAATTTCCTGTACATCTCTGTAGACAGGCATTTTGTTACTGTATTCAGATACACAATTATACGTCTCTGTAAAGGATCAATTCAGTTAAATATGTCTGAAGGACAGCAAAATAGTATGTTATTTTTACCGGTGGGGAAACCAAGGAAAAGATTCTTTCAGGATACTGTTTAAGAAGTTGGGCAATCTAAATGTAATCAGTTAATTACATAATTGGGCTCTACACTTAATTTAGGTGGCCCAATTTTGTTGAGTACCTACACTTCTCAAGTTAATTGATTATTTTTCAGAAGTCTTATATCTGCATGTAATTTATCAGGGTCTACAGACCAGATCTTCAAAGGCAAGGCAGACAAATATGTATCTTTTATTTATTTTCTTAAGTATAGTGGGACTTAGAAGCTGAAGCAAAACTAGAAACTTTGAGTATCTCATTGTCATCTGAGCTGATCTCGTCACGCATTTAGCCTAAACTCTGCAAAAGTAAGTAAATGCACAAATTTTACCAAAGTCCTGTTAAATTATTCCCTCATCCCACAGTCATCTGAAGACCCAGAGAAGCCATCAGTTTTGCTCAATAACATGCATACTAAGTCTTGATGCACCAAAGGCATCTGGTAACCAAACCTCAGCAGATCAGGCAGTTCATTTCTTTTGCACCTCAGATGTTATCACACTGAAGTAAGCTGACATAAACCGTACGTGCTGGAGCAGGTTTGGCAGCAGGAACAGACCACCTGTAAACTTCTTTGTTAGCACCTACGCAACAGGCAATGGCTCCGTGGTAGCAACAGTCAAAAAAAGAAGTAGGATCCTTGTTTTCAAGTTCCCATTCTAACATGAAGCAGAGTCTGGCTCTGGACTGTAAGGGCCTTAGCCTTCAAGCTGTGAAATATACATCTCTCTCTTCTCTATAGCCTTCTTTACTTGAATAATTGTTTAAGAAATATCATTACCAAATAGAACATCTGCACCAGAAAGGACTGGAACAGCCTTACTCCAAAACAATGCTTGTCCAAAGACTGAGGAATTCCGTGTGGCCTTGAAGATCTGGGTTTGAAATGTTATTTCACTTTAGGCAGAGCAATATTATAAAATGTATGTTTGACCAGCAGTTGGAGACTAAAGAAATCACAGAGCTTCAGTATCTTAAAGAGGTGAGGGAGGGAATGGTTTCTATTTTTCAAATTGTCAGGACTAACTGCTGGACCATCTTAAAAAACCAAACATCAAGGTTCCCAACAATAAGAATGAGCAGAACTAGACACTTCACTACCATCTGTATTTAGGCATATGTAGAGTTGAATTAAACTTCAGTCCAAATTTAGATATCTGAGGCCAGGCTTCTATTCAGTAACTCACACTCAGGTATCTAGCGCTTTCTGGGGTGGCCTAGGTTGCCTGGCTTCCAGCTGGTGATTCAAAAAGGCACAGACCTCCTGCAAATCTGCTGCCAAAACTGCCAGGCTTTTAACATCGCAGAGCATCTCAGGTGGGTTAGGTACCTATAACTGAGCAGAGCCCTTAGTCCATGTAATCCAAACAGTCTAGATAGTTATTCACCTGATCAAATGAAGGCATTTATTTCAGGCTGAATGGCTCTCTAGGCTTCGTTGTCTACAGACTAGGCATTAAGGCACCAAAATTTAGGTAGGTTTATCACAATACTGAACGTTGCAAGAGTTAGGTTCTGTGACAGCTTTGTCCATGAAATTATCTGCATAATTCTTTGCAATTATCTGCAACCACATAACGACTGTCAAAAAAAAAAAACCCAAAACCTAGTTTCAAAAAGCTGAAAAATCTCACTTCTGGTTTGCAGTTTGGTGGTTGACTTACACTCTTAGAGGGGTGAAACAAATACTAGGGAATTGTTTTCTTAATAGTATTTCTCACTGGCTGTTAAGCAAAAGATACTCTCAGAAAAGTCAGTTTAGGATTTGACGTTTCTAACTAAAGAAAAAGATGTCAGTCCTGAAATTCCTCTTTTTTTATATCGTAGATTTTGCGCTGTGTTACACTGTGAGCACATGTATAATTAATGTGGCAGCAACGAATCCAAACATACGGATTTGTGTGTTTTGTGTTGGTCTTTGTTAAAAGGATAACAGTCTATACAAACACACACAAACTCTGTTGCCCTTCACTCTTCCCTCCCTCTGGGGTTAGCATTGTATTAAGAGTAAAGGCAGACAGTTTACAGAGCTTTTTGATTTTTAAATGCATATATTTCTAAGCAGATGTTATAATTTTGTAGTAGATTTTTATTTACACACAACCTTTTATTTAATATCTGGTCAATTAATTATGAAGTGGGTGTCTGATTTTAGCTTGGATAAAATGTTGCTAGAGCAAAAATGGATATTGAGTTCTTAAAAAAAAATTCCTATATTTCATATATTGCTCAAGAAGAGACATCTAACTGGATCTCTATCAGTGCAAGAAATAATTCATCACATTTCTAATTTGTTTTTTAGACGTTGGTTAGTTCAATTTTAAGATAAATTTGTAAGAAAATTACTTGGGTATAGCACCCATACTAAAGTGATATTTTATCAAGGACATTAATGACAGTAGTACAGTCTGGCTTGGATGATACTCCCGATTAAGGTGGAAGCAATTTTGAAGAAAGAAAACAAACAAACAAGAAGCAGTAGCAAGGAAACACAAAGACGGCAGGTAGCAGTTTTTGGCAACAGTTTTCGTGCGTGAAGCCCACTCTGGGGCTCAAGTGTAATGGTAGTTAAAGTAGAGAAGCACCCAAGCAAATTATCGCTTTCCTAAGGACAAAAGGAGAGGGTGGGGGGAGCACCATGTGTTTAAAATTAGAAACTCTTCTCAAAGCCGATGATTACAGTTAAATATAAATGAAGGAATCCAGCCCATGACTGTCAAACAGAAACAGCTCCATAGCCCTAAGGGCCTTTCTTAAAACCATCTGAGTTCTAGCCTGTTACAGGAAAGGTGATCAGTCACGCATCCCACAGTCTTACAGAGGAAAAAATACTTAATAAGAGTCTTAAGATATTTGACCCAAAAGATTTGATCTAATATTCTTTATATAATATAAAATTATCTCGCTTGACTTCATCAGAAGTCCCTGAGGAGCTATTTCATAGTCACAGCTACTGTTTTGTTAACTGCCCATTTTTTCCTCAAATGAACCTTGCTGAAGATGCCTACTCATTTCAGCTTGCAGAAAGGTCACTCCTGACTTTGAAAGCATGGATGAAATACAAAAAATCCTGATATTCTTTGTCTCGTTTTTATGATTTACTCTTTTCCCTGTTCTCTTCTTCCTTTTCTTCCCTTCAGTCTCACTCTTTTCCCTTTTGGCTCATACTCATTTTGTGCATGGATGCCCGAGGAGAAAAAAAAAAAAAGCTTTCTGTCTTTTAACAAGTTAATGAAGAAATAATAGTTCAGGATGGAGCTATATTGGAAACAGAGAGTCTTTTTCTTTATCTGACAGATACAAGCCGCCTGTATCCTAATCAACAGCAAGATACCCAGCTAGAACTTCTGTCAATGATACTTCTTTTATTCAATGGATAGTCATTCAATCGATAAGAAATGCATCTTATCCAAGAAGCAAGGTAAAATTTATCAGTCTTAAGTGATGTGAAAAAAAAACCCCAAGCAAACAATAGAACAAAAGTCAGGAAGTATATGGGCTTCTTTCCCTGCTTATTTGCATTTTTTTTTCCTCTGGTAATACATTATGCCAGCATAAATGAGTGCATGACCAATGCCTGAGATTCATGTTTATTCTTCTAAAAACCTATAGGAAATCACTCAAATGATTGCTCTTGCAACTACAGTATCTGCACAGCTATGGATTTATTTCATATTACACTCTTAATTAGCTCAGATGTACATAAAATTTGAAGATGAAAAATGTCTTTCCTAACACAAGCAGGCAGGGTTTTCAACATCTCAAATCCTATTTATTTTTCTTTCAGGTATGTTACGGCATATAAAAAATCTGGGGGCTGCTTGAAAGACTATGTATATTAGAAATGAGGGTTCCTACAAGTAAGATTTAATGTCATGAAGTAATAATAAAATCTCTGCTGTGCAGTTGTTTACTTACAAGAATTCTTACTTGAAGTGAGAAACTAAACAATGGCTTCAAAATACAGCGGACACTTTTATTGGTTCTACCAACTGTGCAAGCAAATGATGTTATATTTTGGCTTATATTTATCTCCCCCCCCCACCCCCCTGAGATTTAACCACCTAACAAATGCGGGGAAGCATTTGTTATGATGTACCACCAGGATGTAAAAAAAAGCAAGCAAAAAGAGTGGTCGTCAGAGCACTTTGAGGAAAAAATGTT
>JAAGNO010002211.1:10243-31718 GCA_033439905.1 Ceryle rudis
TGAGGGTTCCTACAAGTAAGATTTAATGTCATGAAGTAATAATAAAAGCTCTGCTGTGCAGTTATTTACTTACAAGAATTCTTAGAGGAAGTTAGAAACTAAACAATGGACACTGTTATTGGTTCTACCAACTCTACAAGCAAATGATGTTCTAGTTTGGCTTATATTTATTCCCCCTCCCACCCCCCTCCTTGAAGATTAGACCCCCTAAAGAAGGAGGGAAAGCATTTTATATGATGTACCATCAGGTTCTGAAACAAAGGAAACTAAAAGGGGCTTTCTTTTTTTTCCCCTCAGATCTTTTGCAGTTACTATAGTCTTAGGTCATCTCTAGTTATTTATTTTTCAGGCAGAAATGATTTTCTTTAAGCCATCACTGACCCTTTAAAATTGCTAAAAGATTTCCATTTGTTTCCAGATTTTAATGACTTCCAAAAATTCAGCTTCAGTTTAAGCTGTCAAAGCTAATTCTCAGCCCCAAAGTAATTTAAACAAAAATCAGAAACGTCTTCCTGACACTCACTGATGTGTCATGATGAGACACAGTGATTGGAAGGGCTGCAAACACATGATTAGCAGAGCTTTATAGTGAAATAAGCACAGCCCATTACGCTCTATAGCATAGCTACAGCTCCTTCAACCCCTCAGTATCAGCCTGTCTGATAGGAGACACTGTCCTGATTTAAAAACACATACACATTGCACCTACCCTATTTTCTTTCCAGAAAAGAGAAAAATTTAAAAGATATCCAAATCAACAAGAGACTGCAACTTGATACTTTGCTTGGCTGACAGGGGAAGAACTGATTTCACCCCTCAGTAGAGAGGGGAATGAAGGAAATGAAAAATACAATACAAAAATAAACCAGACAGTGACTGAAATTTTACATCTGGACATGCTCAGTGATGATCTGCTAAGATTTTGGCAGAGCATAATGAAGAACCATCTTCTTTGTGACCTCGCTGCACATTTTCTCTGCCCAGCTTGGCAGGCACATCTGCTCCTGAAACAATTTGCATGAAGCAAATTTTAATTGAGTCACTGAAACACATAGCCATAGTCTGCAAAAACCAAACAGACCAACCATGCTTTTGCATCTGACACAGGGAAAAACGCAAGTCGGAGAAAATAATAATCGGTTCAGTAATATTAAAGTATTTCCAATCTTTGTTGGTTTCCGTATTTCAGAACTTGATGTCTCCCCCTTTCCTTTTCCAAATTAATCCTTTTGTTTCTTCCTGCGACAATATTTTTATTACAGCATCCACTGATACGCTTCTTGCCCTATTAACCTGCTCTTCCAAAGCGAATGAATCTTAGCAATCAAGTTACCTAGCAAAGCAACAGCATTAGTAAAAAAGTTGGGAATTCACGACAAATCCAACCAGTTGTCTTAGTGAAACGGTAATTTCACCCCTAATTGATGATGGTTAAATTCTAAAATAAGCAGAACAATGTCTATTTATCTCATATTTCAAAATAACAAAGAAAATTACAGTAGAAAAACGATTGCATTAAAATAAATGTTCAGCTAACATTTTATTTAAATGCTGACATGAAGGTTCCTGCCCAAGTGGCCACACTGTCTATCCTATATCAGAGAGAAAGACTTTGACCCCTAACCAAAGTCCCAATCCTGTAAGCTATTTTTAGGAGTATAGATATATATGTTTGTGTGCATACACCGAGACTGCACTGCCCATTAGGTGCATAATGACAGAGTTTTCACAGCACTGTCAGTAATCAGCACCATCTCAATATGACAAACAGGTAGCCACATACTGTTCAGGAGCAATTCACATCTGGTTTCCATGCTGGGACTGCAGTATGTGGCCAGTCTGTTGACATGAAGATTTTTGGGTAATCCAAAATCTCTGTCAGAGAAAGTGTAGCAGTTGCGTGGAGAAAGCAACGCTGCAGTCCGCCCCAGTACCAAGCCGGACACTTAGCCCAGCTCTGCCCCCAGCAGAGCAAACACTGGGAGCATTTTAGCAGCCCACTTAAGAGCTGCTTTCATAGAAACACCTCAAAGAAGCCCCACTAAGCACACAGCACATAGTTCTGGATCTTGTCCGGGTGGAGATGTTGAAACATGGCTCGTGCAGCCACGAAAGCTGGCCAGCCTCAGCCACCCTGCAGCTGAGCTGGTAGACATCATACAGTGGTCTGAAGCTTGGGGAGCTCCCTGGCCAGCTCTGCCTATCCATGCTGACTCGCAGACATGTCCAGGTGACCTACAAATGTGCTTTGCCCTACTAACAAAAGACGTCAGTACTCTTCTAGGAAGGAAGTTAGACAACCTTTCTGGTCACATACCAATACCTCAAAAGCAAATATAACAACACCAAAGGGGAGACACAAGACATGACCTACTGGTCTCATAAAAGTTTCAAGGAGCGGTATACTCAGCCTTGAGGTAGATGTGGCATAGAAACCAGTTGCCTTTGTCTTTCTCATGAGTGTTCATCCACCTGATGGCATACCACGTATATCTGCAGCACGAAGGTACGCATTCTCTCATGGAACCACCTGACAGAGGTCCCTTGCTGAGAACAGGGATCAGCCACTATAGACTATTTCTCCTTTTAAAGGGGAGAAAGGAAGTTAGTTTCCATCAGCAACGCTTTTAGAAAGCACCAGCATTCTATTAGTGGTAGAACAACTTCTTTAATAAGGAAAATAGTTTTCAATGGATGCAGAGAGTTTAAGAATACATTTAGGAGAAAGGGTAGAAAAATACCCAAACCCAAGAGTGAAATGGGGCCAATTTAATACTGCCATATGAGTTAGTTTTTGCCATTTCTAATTCCATTCATAGTTGTTCAGTTTGATCAGAATACTGGAAATAATACTGAAATGCTTGAAAAATGTTTTTATGTTTTGTGTACTACATCGTCTCCAAGCGTATCTATAAAGTTCTCCTTAAAATGTGGTTATACAACTAGAAAAGAAGTCACCTATTTTTCATTTTGTTTTATTAAAGTATCCTGACAATTCACTGAAAATATTGCAATATGCACTATGGTTCTCATTCAGTACTGGCTGTAGACCCATCAGGAGCAGGAAATTGAGTCAAGAAAGCATGCAGGTATACACAGTGTTTTCTAAATACAGAGATCAGGCCAAAAGCCAGCACACTGTAAAACGGGAAAGCATCCAAAAGAGAGCTTTATGCTGTTCTCAGGCATAAATATTTATCAACCAGTGCAAGAGAATGTGACATTCCTCCACAAGCAAAGAATTTGCTCAGAAAGCATTCCAGAAGAGACAGAGGGGAGAGAGAAAGAAGAGAAGGGGGACAAAAAAAAAAAAAAAAGACACAAAACCCTGTTTCCTTTATGATGTCAAGCTGGGTTATAGCATAGAGCCCCAACTAAGAAGCTGAACTAATCACTGTTACTTTTGTTGTCAGGGAGAATGAAGCCTTTTCCAGAACACCCGCCATCTCCATGACTTGCCAACCACTGAGTGCAACACAACCAAAAATGGCAAAAGATCATTATGCCACATGGAAGCCAGAGATAATTTGCAAGCCGATGCATGTGCTAAGTGAAAACTGTGAGCTGTGAGCGTGCACCACACTCATCTCATTAAAGCATTATACACCTTTTCTAGGTTTCATTTACTTTCCTCTCAGAGAAACACAATCAGCTTGCTTAGTTTCCTAATGAGTATGATAGACAATCATGTAAAGTAGACGACTGCTTGGTAAAAATGCAGTGGAGAACTGCATGCAGTCTATTAGATGTAAAGTTGCTTAATCCTTTAATTATGTGTCTTTGATCAAAAGCAGATCACTTGGAAAGAGTTTTTAAAAAGCAAAGTAATGAGCACTCACCTTTCATGTACAGCATTGACTGTTAGGCCAACCTGTTATAACTGTGGTATCACTGATTGTATGTCAAGCACACCCACTAAAAAATGAGATAATAAATGTTACTTACAGCTATCAAAGCTTTTCTTTTTTGGAGACATAGGCCTGTAAGAGCTGTTCTGCACTTTTAGCTTTTCTTTCCATCTCTGTCAAGAATCCCAGGGAATTTTTAAAAGAGATAATTGAGGCCATTTATCTTTTCTTTTCTTTTTTTTTTTTCTTCTTTTTTTTCTGATTTGTCCTCAGCCCCTTTCCTTTTCTCATTAACCTCAGAATCTCTACCGAAGATCTCTTTCCTGTTACTTCCAATACCTTATACTGTTCCTTAGACTTCATCTTCTGACAACCCTTAATCTAGACACAATCTCTTCAAGCCTCTCCTACATGGTACCTACTTAGCACATATGGCTATTACCTTCTCATACCCTTCCTACCTGGTCCCTCAAATAATTTTTCTTTGTTCAGGTTTGGTGTCATCGTGAAAGGCACAAAAGAGTTGCAAACAAGGTTAATGTAAACAAGGTTAATGTTATTTCCTACATAATTTTTAGAATCACGTTAAATTATTGTCCTGGAAGTGGTGTGACAACTAGAAAAGTTTCAGAAACGCCTGCTCCAACTTCTTACCTACTGGGCATAAATGAGTTTCTATGATCTTTGACTGGCCAAGGCTCCAGCCTGTGTTGTCAAGGACTGGCAATGAAATCAGTGGCCACACAGCAAAAAGAGAAAACTGACCATCAAATGGCTTTGATTCTAGCCTGAAACATGCCATGGCAAGTAGGGTCTAGAATGGAGTAAAAAAACCTTTCAAAGCAGTAAGACTGGGAGCTAAATTCAATTACTTAGATGTTTTGAATAAAGAACTGGAACTATTTATCAAGCTATCTTAAGTAAATCTCTACAAATATACATCAACATGAGAGAGTAAATTTACTACGTATTTATTATTACTTCTCCTTTGTACTGAAGTATTAGCAAACTTAAAACTGATATCAAAGCCAAGACTAATTCATGCTGCCAACTTAAATCTAACTTCCTTGGGGGGCGAGTAATAAAAGCAGCTAAAAGACTGAAATTAGGAGTAAACTAAAGCATGGGAATGCACGGGAATAATCTGTGCAGCATTGCTGCAACCTCCTTCACGTCTGGAAAATGTGTAGGTACCGATGCATGGACCATTACAGAAACTGCTGCTACTCTCCTGCACGTGTATCTTGTGAGAATATTAAGCACCACAACCTGAATTCCTTTTAATTGATTGTAAATATAGTTTTTCTTTTCTGTAAATGAACATACCCCACACATTTCTCATCAATACCTTCTGCTGTATTCAGTTTCAGCCCAAGATGTATCTAAATACTCCTGCCCTAAAAGAACTTCGTGATTTGCCTCCAGATTGAGGTCTGAACTCAGGTTTCTGTAAGAGGAAGAACCTGTACATTGGGCAGAAAGATCCTGATCTGTCTTCTCAATACAACCAGAGTTTGTGCAGATTATTGTTTCTTAAAAATAAAAATAAATAAATAAGAAAAAGCTTTACGGGCTTGTAGGAGGGCTTACCAAAACAAACAAACAAACAAGTCAAAACAGGAAAAGAAAAGAAAATATATACAATTCTGAAAGGCTGTTTTAACTCCATGTGTTCACGTACTAAAATCCTACAGTCCAGAATCTATTCCAGCTCCCAGAAATAGCAGCCTGTACTGTTATTCTGTTTCTATTTGCAGTTTCTTCTCTCTGTCAAACATAATGACCTAATTTTCTGATACCCTTGTTAGGACACATGCAAAGTTTTGCCACACACTGGCTCAAAGTTTCCTTTCTGGGTGAACGCATACATAAAATTACTAAAGGATCATCGAGATTTACTCAGATTTTAGAGTTAAGGAAATTTTCCTTGATTTTCATAAAATGTTAATCTCGAGCTTTTTTTAAGACAGATTTTTGGACAGTTTTCAGCAACGTTTCCAAGACACTAGTGTTTTCTGACTGTGATGACTATTCATCATGTAATTTACATTACTGCTAACTTACAGAAAAATAAACAGAGGGGTTTTTTTATAAAAGATGATAATGTGTCAAATATTCTTCTAATTCAAGTTCCACATCCTTCTTAGAATCATAAATTTCATCATTAAAAAGCAGTCCAAGTGCAAGTACTGATATTATGTTATAAAGATTGTCGAGAGTAAGATTGGCAATTATGACATGCACTAAGCAACTGCCTTCCAATGCAAATGAAAAAAATAATTAAATTTTCTTATCACTGCAAACTGATCGTATGCAAAAAGGAAAAGACTTCAGTTTCACACCATTTCTAATTGCCTAATTTTAGTCAGGAACTAAAAAGTTCCTCTTTTATCGATTTTGAAGTCATAACATTAGCACAGACCTCCTGCCCCATGCCTCTTTTGTCTCACATTTCTTCTTTTGACTAAGCTGAGTTTCATCATGTTAGCTGTGTGTAGACAAATGAAGCAAATAGTTTTCACTAGATGAAAAAGCACATTCCACTCCAGCTTGTTCTGTACTGAAATACCTGTGGTGTTTCAATTAAGGACACACGTGTAAAACCACTGAAGGCAAAAGGAAGAGCGAAGAGCTACTAATAAAAATGAAAGGCCTGGATACAGTACCAAAGGGAAGTTATACTCTGTATTTTTTAATTTTTCTTCACTTTTTTTAATAAGATGCAAAATACAGAATTTTGCTCTTGAGAGTCCAGAATAAGATTCCAGGGATGATAACTAAGAGAAAATGGTTCTAATAGGAATCTAAGCACTTTTGATTACAGAGCCCTCAAAGATAATGCACAATTGCAATTGTATTTGAAGTTTACGGTATTACACGGGAAGACAGTGCTTTTTTTTTTTCTATTCTGAAAAGTGACTAAACCACTAATGTGAAGTTACTGCTCAGAATATAGGTAAACAACAGTGTCTCTGCATTTTCTTTGAGTCACTAATGTAACACAGAAAGCTGATTTACCAGTGTCTTAGCAGTTTTACAGAAGCAGTGCTACCCCGTGATTTTCTCACTTCGTGATTTACTCATCTGTTGATTTCTGCACATCTTCCCGCTCTTCCGCAATGCTGTCTTTGCTTCATCCTATGCACCAGACTTAAAAAAGAAAACTTGAAGAGCCTGATGTAATTCAGCTAGGCATTTCCTCCCACTAAGTTAACCTGCATATGGAGGAAAAACTTCTATCACTTTATACATGTGTTCAGGAGGTACAAGGTTTTATAGCAGGAGGGTGCTACCTACCTGCACCGACACGCTGGCAGGCTTGTTTCCGTTGTGGAAAGATCAGCTCAGACTTAGTCTTCATTGCACGTACTAGAAAGCTTTGTTTGTATGATCATTCCGTTCTCTGGGCTAAATCCCTCCTGCAGCCTCTCTGATTTTACACATTTCACTGATTAATTACCCTAAATGAGGATCACAGTCCACCAAATTTCCTTTGTTGTGCATGGAGAGAGACCCTTTCCTTCACAGAAAATGACTCGGCACAACTCAGAACTTCTCTTTGGAGGTCCTTATGTCTCCCCACTGATGATAAAGGGTGTTTAAAGAGATCCTAACACTGGGTCCTTTGAATAACACCTGAAGTTGGTGGGATCAACTGTGGCCTTGAGAATTGACGACATAGTTAAAGGGCTGCATGCAGCCGTGGTATGGATGGTCATCTGATGATACTTCATACAGATTGTCCAATCAGTCTGAAAGAGATCATAGCACACTAAAGTATCTTAACTCTTCCAGTTCTAAAAGGCTGCCTGTTCAACCTGTTCTTTTAAAACGGAGGAAGTTTAATTCATTAATGTGTGTAAATACTGAGCAATTCCTAGAAAGGTACTGTAGGAATGTGAAATATTATTAAACTGTCAGTTATTTTCCTACAAAATTAGACACCTTTGTCTAATTAGTAAAAATAATTAGAATGACAAGAAGATTGTAGTATGACAAGAAGATTAAGAACTTTTAAGTATAACATAAAAGCTTGCTTACAATGATGTTGTCAATTGACATCACATACTGCAGAAATGTGGTTCAAAGACTGTAGTATGACAAGAAAGAATTATTTTGGCTAGCTTAGTTCACTTTTATATGTATTCCAGTATCATTATAAAAGAAAAGAAAAAAAGAAAGTACAAGGGACAAAAAACCAAATGCAACTCAGAGAAATATTTATCAGCTTGACAGTTAAAAATACACATTTCCACTGCTAGACTTTTTGATGGGTATTGTAGGAGTTAAACTTTGGAGTTCTTTAGCAGACATTCAAAACTAAAAAACCCACAAGTTTCAAGGAACTGCACCCAGAGAGATGAACTATCAGAATTACAAAAGATATTAAGGAGATATCTAATACCCGTAAAAGAAGGCTAAGGTTTTTTCTCACGGGCATTCTGGCAAGCAGTAAGCCTCTGTGTTATACTAAGAAATTACTGTGAGAAAAGCAACACACATGGAGTAAGCAGAAAGTTGACAAAGACAATGAAGGGCAGATTTTGACAAGGACTTTTTCAGTCAGACTGAGTTCCTTAAACAGAATGTGCGTTTGAAGAAGGCAGGTTACGAGCCAAAGAGTGGTAACATTAATGAACAATCCAGTCAGGCAGGAAAAGTACCATGTGTTCTTTTAACCACCTCACTTTAGACAGGAGCCACGACAGCAACTCAGTCTGCCTCCCACCTCTCTAATCCTTAAACGTGATCACAGAAGTCTGGCAACACCAGTTCTCTAGCAGTGAATCGTACTGTGCACTGAGGGACAAACTAGCGTGTGAATGAGTAGTTGAAATTCCTCTCACCACATCCCTTACCTTCAAGGGAGCAAAGACCAGATGTTACCTTTAACATAGATGTATTGCCACTGAGCCTCAGCCACTGTTTGGTTCTGCAGCTCCCATAGCAACTGCTATTAAGTGCTAATAACATAATTAGGAGAAAGGAAAGAACTGCTTGAATGACTAAATAGTAATAGAAACATTTTACACCAACCCTGATAAAGGTGCATATCTTTACACCTGGTGTTCTAGGAAATGCAACAGAAAACACTGTTGATGACACAATGGAAAAAGGAAGGAAGGAAGTACATCAAATAATGCACGGTGAAATAAATACTACTATCTCACATTGGCTGTGAGGTAGCAGTGTGCTACATAGCAGAGTGAAGAGCGTGCCTTAAAAACTATTGATTGACTGATAGATAAGAGAACGGAATGACTTGCAAACCAAGTGATCCTATCTACAAGCAAAAGAAATGGAATTCCTGTATAAAATGTTCAAGCTGGGATTTTTTATGATTGTACTAAAAAGGAAGAAACACTGACAGCACAAGGAAAATAATACATGGTTGCAAAACAAAATTCAAGACTGTAATTCAGCAGAGGTCTGCTGATCCCACAAAGCACAAAAGCAAAACTCAAAACAACTCCTGAATGACAATGAATGACTGAATACCAGCCTCAGTATTTCAGCTGAATTGAGGATGCAACACAAACCAGCAGAACAGGGGTCTTAAATCTGTTTCTTACAGTCTGCAGGTGAAAAATGTCAAAAAGCCAAAATGGCAGAAGCTACCATTTGTGAATTTTAAACAGATAATTAAACGTAAGAAAGTATCCTGTACACAGGCAGGAGATTTAAAAGGTTAATGAAGGTATAATAAAGATGGAGATCTGACTATGAATTCAATAGTGGCTAGAAAAAACAAATGTTAATGATGGACAGAAAAGAAAGCTGATTAAAATAATGTCTGTTGAACTCTCACCTTCCCACTTCCAGTGCACTTTTTCAGGTCATTTATTATACATATGTACATACATAAAATATAAATATATATAAAATGGATGTCTAAATACAGAGAGACATATCTACAGATATTTTTTTTTTCTCCACAAAAGATCACTGAGCTGAAAAGCCAGTCAGAATGTGGATACTTTTGAAAGAGAGTAATGAGAGATCTCAACCTGCGACCACCTCCCATGACCCATACCAAATCAGTGAGGCCTCTAAGAGAGGATAGGCATGTTTATCAAAAAGCTAACAAATAGATTTTATTTCAACTCTTCTGCTTCACCTTGCCAAGCATCCATAATAAGCTGAAAGTTTATGTAGCTTTCAGTAGCTATTTTTTCTTTTCTCGGTATTTTGAAACTCTCTAAATGTATGGATGGCAGAAACAACTTCCCCATTATGATGTTTTCCTTTTCCATCCAGGTAACTTGGGTGGTGAGACCAGAGGTAAACACAAACTTCCTCTCACCGACTTTCAATTTGCTCAAGATAGACGGAGAAAAGTTATTTGTTTCTCCATAGTAAGATTTACAAAAGGTATGACACTATTTGAGTTAATATGATAGGTGTTAGGAATAGTATCTTCGGGCAAAGACCATTTTAGGCAATACTTTTCACTCTCCAGAGCTCTTAAATAAATAATGCAACATATTTTGACAGTGTCAGGTTATCCCCGAGTTTCTTATTTTCCGTCAAAGTATATCTGTGGTAAAGCACAGACTGTCTCCTATTCATGGCATAGCTCAAAAGATCCCCCCAAACTTCTCTCTAAATCTCTCAAAACTTACATTGGGCTTAATACCTACCAGAAAGGGTATAAAACAATGTAAACTGCAGTCTAGATTAGTTACAGGCATGTAAATTGAGGACAAAAATGCATATATATTTGGTAGTTTAAAACTTGTTTGTGGTATTACGGTTCTCCCTCAGGCCACATCTTACCAAGTAAGCTTTGAAAGCCTGAAAGCTCTCCTGAATCTCAGTATCATGGTGTCTTCTTGCAGACCCTAATGTAACAAGTATTTATGCTGCATACTCTACACAGTTTTTAACCAATGTAAGTAATAGTTGCTTAAATCTACCTTCTTTTGGTAGAAAATAACCTCAATCATAGTCCTGAAAAAGGAAAGAGAAGTAAGGAACTTACAAAAGATTTTTTACCGAGAAAATAGCCAAAGCCCAGGGTTTATCTGAAAGATCCTCTAGCTCCAAATTCAAGTGGCACTATCTCAGGGGACCTGAAATTCCTAAAATATATGTTGAATTTTATAAAGCTTTTCATCAACACAAAGAGATCTATTCAGTAAAAGCTGCCTACAGTGGATGCACTGGGCCCAAAAGCTGAAAGGTGTGTGTTCACAGACAGGTGAATTTAACTCTTTTTTGCAAATCCATCTCCTTTCTAAGAGTATTTGTTTCCTGAGTTGGACTCCAAAATAGGTTAGAAAGGACTCAAGGTGTTAACATTTATCTCTCCTTGCCAAAGCATCAGAACCAACTAAATCCAGCACTATATATGGTTCCTTCTTCTAACTGTGCCCCTTCACCAGAGAAAGCAGTAGAAAAAGTACAAGTGGTCCTAATCCTCTGAATATTTTCTACGTAGGAGGAATTTGGGATGTTAGTAGGTTAGCACATACAGCAGGAGTGCAGAGCGTCCTCATAAATTTCAGCTTTGGCAAGCAGATTCTCAATGATTTCATAATTGCTGACAGTTGTCAGTTGGCTGGAACCAAGCTACAAGATGATTGGAGTTGAAAGTAAGTGAAGTAAAGAAACTGCTTAAAAAGGAAAAGAAAGGAGTGCTCTGGCATCAAACATGAAACAAATCAATAAAAAAACCCCAGGATCACAAAACTGGTGATGGAAATAACAGTGGAATAACCTGGAATACATCACTCTGCAATGTCCAAATGTGGAAGAAAAGGAGCAGTCCCCAAGGCAGCATCTAAGTCAATGAAGCAACATACAGAGTGCATATGTGACCTATAGACAAACACACAGACTGAGCTTGTTAGGACACAGAGACAAACGTCCTGGCCTGAGATTTAGATAACTCAGTAGGCCAGGAGTAACTATGGAACACAACGCACAAAATTGTTGCAGACTATAAAGAACAGTGTGAGAAGCTGTCCAAGAGGACACGGAGCAGTAGGAAAGGGGAGTCTTGTGAGAAAGGCCGAGCTGTATGGGTACTTGCAGGGGAGAACTGGGGACCTTTTGTGGAAGGAAGAACGTTGTAAGGCCATATAAAGTAATGCTAGAAAAAGCCAAGATGATCTAGGTAATGGTAGAAATACCAAATTTGGTTATGGATGTAGGACAGGAGCACCAAGGCCAGCAACTGGGAAGACAGGGACCTGTGTCTAGCCCCTGGATAGACCACGTGCAGGCAAGCTCCTGATCTGTTTGTGTGCATAGGTGTTTGTGTCACTGCATGACCACCAGCAGCCTCTTATCAGCTGGACAAGAGAAAGCTGGGGGTGTTCATGGGGGTGCTGATCCAGGCACAGCTTGCTTTGGTGGTCCATGTTGTGCCCCTCGGTGTGTGGTCTGTGTGTGTATACGTGCACCTCTGTATATCTGTGTGTGCATGTACTCTGGAACACGTGCTGTCCTTGCCATAGGCTAGATCTACAAATAGGAACAGCGGCAAACAGACTGAGAGGAGAAATCACCTGTACTGGAAAGCCCACTGGATTAGGGTTGCCATAAGAGAGCTTATCTTGGCAAGTCTTCTGGTCCCACTTAATAACTGCGTTTTCCACTTGGAGAAACTGTAAATTGATATAATAAAAGTCAAAATCAAACTGAGGTTTAAAGGAGTTGCAGAAGTGAAATAGATGTGTTCTCCCTAGCTAAGAAATGAAAATCCTTTCTTTCTCACCTGCCCCATGTATGCATGCTCATGTATCTTCATGTGTGTGTATAAATAGATAGATAAATCAATATATAGGCAGATAGATGTAAAAGAATCAATACATTTTTGTCCAAGCATTTTTGTTCAGTTTGAACTTCTTGCTTAAACTTTACAGAGGAGCAGGACGTATTTCTTTGGGAGAGGGCAATAGCTTTATGCTACAGGTGTCACTGAATGTACCACAATTATGTGTAAAGTTTGGTCTTGCCAGATAGAGAAAAGATGAATTTTATTTTTTTTTTTTCTTTTTTTCCTTGTTTTTGCTTTGTAAGTGGTTTTTGGGTTTCAGTGCTGAATCATTTTATCCTGAAGAAGAGAAGGCTGAGAGGAGACCGGATTGCCCTCTACAGCTACCTGAAAGGAGGTTGTAGCAAGGCCAGTCTTGGCCTCTTCTCCCTAGTAACTAATGACAGGACAAGAGGAGATGGCCACAAGCTGTGCCAGGGGAACTTCACAATAGATATTGGGATTAATTTCTTTACTGAAAGAGTAGTTTAGCATTGGAACAGGCTGCCCAGGGAAGTCGTGGAGTCACTGTCCCTGGAGGTGTTAAAAGAACTGTCTAAATGAGGTGCTTTGGGACATGGAGGTGTTGTGTTGAAGGTTGGACCTGATAATCTTGGAGGTCTTTTCCAACCTTAACGATTCTGTGATTCAGTGATTCTGTTACTTACTGACACAGGCAGGAAGGATACGAACAATCTGAATAGAGCTACAGCCATGCTTCTTGCTAGTTTATGACACTGTTTTCACCTATGTCACTCAAAACAAGTGTAATTTAATAGTGACAATGTATTTTTTAATGAATCTAAGTATTTTGGGACAAACACCAGCTTTCATCTCAAAGATGGTCTATCGATAGTACAACCTTGTCAGAAGAATATCCAGGGAAATTTACTGCTATCGGTATACAGAAATAATTAGGCCAATATTACTTCCTGCATCTGTGCTCTTACTTCTGGATCTGCCTGTGTGATTACACAGAAATAGCACCGTAATGCCCGATGCCACCATTCACTTAGGAAGTATATTTGTACAATTCACAGCATGCAGTTTTACATGGGAATCGAGTAAATGCCCTTAGATGAACAACCTGAGCATCACCCTGCCTACTATAAAAGAAATCAGAGCGCTCAATCCACTGAAAAAACTTCCTTCAGATTATATGTACCTCAGCACACAGTGGCGACTCCGTGGGCAAAGCTGTCACAGATGGATGCCCAATTGGAGCTCGCCAAGGCTGACCTCCTAAAACTAATTTTTTAAGTCTTTCAAATCCCTGTGGGATGTTTGCTTTGCATCCTTTGTTACCTACAGAATTATATCGTATTCTTGTGGAAATTTATTACAATGTACAATTAAAGGAGATAAAGAAATGTTACCCTTGTAGATGCATTGAAGAAATCTAGATTTTATTTTTTTTCCCCCATTTTCCATTTGTGCCTTTTATTTAAAACAGAAAAAAAAAACCCCTAATTATAAATATCCCACCTCAAATTTAAAACTGAAATGTCTTTATGGTCATTATATTGGTATAAAATAGAGGCCGTGGACTCCAATATTAAATGCATATACTTCAAACTAGGTTTTCCATGTTGCAGACGCTTACAGATGGAAGTCTATCAGCATTTGTGAGGGTGGTAGTAACCACATCTGTTGGTCACGATGCCACTGCTGCACTGCTGCTATAGTCAACATATATAATCCTAGTGCTGGAAGCTTCCTGGTGCACTAAGCAATAAAGCACAGAAGTCAAGGGGAAAAAAAAAAGTTTGCTTGTTATCCCTGTTGGCCAGAATCACAGAGGGCGTAAAAGTGGACATCTTCACTAAGCCCAGTATAGCTATGCCGAGTTACAGTGCCCATTTCTTTACAGATGTCATTCACAGTGTCTTTCTAATCAGGTACACTACACATGTACATCCTAAAGCTGCATGAACTATAAAATACCCATACACACATGTCAGAAGTATCCTATCTTCAGAATACAGTTCCTAAAGCTAAAGAGACAGACAAGATGATAGTATTCAGACTATATAATTTGAAACCAAAACTCTGACTGTGAAATTGGTTTGATCTGTAGACAAATGTCAGCTCTGTGCCCTATTAAAGTTGCAATTGTTTTAAAAGGACATATCAGTGAGCCCTGAAATGTTGAATAAATGTTAATTGGAAGTCAAAGAAAATATCATGAGTAAAATAAAATAGACAAAGAAAAAGCACTTTTAATCTACAACACAGTTAACAGCTGGATCTAGAGAAAGAAAAACATTGCCAGATAGTCAGGTTCCATCTTAACAAAAGGCAAGACAGATACTGGAAGATAGTTTAGTTTTAATGAGTGTAATCCTGATTTTTATTTGTTTTAAAGTAACTACCATGAAAATATATTACTTTTCAAGATTGAATTGCATGATTACATTGATTGTTGAGCTACTTATTAGCTGTGCTACATATGCTTAGCGGGGTAAATTTGCATGGGATTTATGATTGCTATACCATAGTATACCCATGTAAAGCATTAAGGATTTGTATAACTGGCTCAGAATGAGGAAATAACAATTTGTAATGTTCTACCTTTTTATTATTCATCCAAAACTAAGTATTACGAATGATTTCTTTTTAAGTATTTCAATCATTTTTCTTTGGTACATTTGTACAGTTTGACAGCAACAATTTAAAAATGAAGACAGAAGAGGGATTTGATTTTTGTTTTTAATTATGGAAATGCAATCTTCTTCACATCTACTTTCAAAATGATGACTAGAGGCTATTTGCTTAAGTGAATGGTGAACAGTATGGGGAGTGAATAATCACAGTTATTGCAGATACTGTGTGACTTCTGAAATTATACTAAAAGGCTGCTAGATATAATACTAAAGGGAAAACCCATCAGAACATTGTATTCTATTGCACATGCTAAATAAAAATAGCATTTTGTTGGAACGCGGTAATCAAATCTTGTTGTGAGATAGCTAAATCTAACTCCTGTTAATAATTCTGTGTTTTGGCAAAATATTCTAAAATATTTTAACCCTAAAACTGAAATAAAGCCTGATTATTTAAATGCACTTGGTATTACCAATGTCGCCAGTCTAACACAATCCTTAAAAAAAACCCCTCTAATGCAGTAATTATTATAATATTGCTGGACAGAAAAATATCCAAGGTCAAATGACACCTAGTTCAAAACAAATTCTGCTACATTATGCCAACAAATTAAATAAACTTACGATGCCTATTCTGTGAGAAAACAAGACATAAAAGCTTGGTTTCCTATGAGTCAGGGAGTAATTTCTCATTGGCATGGGCTGAGCTGCTGTTTGATTTTAAGCTTTTGTCTTTTTCTGTTAAAAAAGAGTAGTCACATTTCCAGTTCTGCTAATGTGACGCTTTGATTGTATGTTACTGTATTTTCCCCCTCTCACATTCTTGGAGAAGATCTGATAAATGACTTCTGAATTTGTTAACAAAAACAAAAAAAAGGCCCTCTTACTATTCACTTGTCTTCAATATACAAGTGCATCTGGAGAATCATCCATGGGAAAGAATATAATACCTATTAAATTGTAATTCTTGGCTCACTACCTATACAGACCTAATTCCCATACTCTCCAGAGAAGCTTCGGTTTTAGCCTTGAAATGTAACCAACCAACTGCAACGGAGTCAGTCAATCAATGTCATGAAGGCAGATTCAGCAACCTTAACTAAGTACTCCATTTATTTTTCAGTGGTAGAGAAAAAAAAAAAAGAAGGAAAAAAAAAAAAATTCCACCTTTTCATATTCTTTCCATTCTTCTCACTTTGTTAGGCCTTACTTGAGTGAAGAAAAGTTTTGCTGCCCTAGTGTTTTATTATACCAAATGTTTTGTGGTCTGGTTTGTTTAAGTATTGATAACAACAGTAAGGCCACAGATATTGCACGGAGTATACACCTATGAAAAAGGAGAACAAACCAAAACAAAACAGTGAAAAAAAGAAACAGCAAACCCCCCAAAAACCAACCCACAAAAGAAAAACAACCCAAAAACCAAACCCTGATAGTGACTCCTTGGCTTTAAAAGGCAAAGGCTTATGAGGAGCTGCAAAATGTCTTCTTCTGTTTAAACAGTAGTAAAAGGATCCCCTGAGCGATTTCTGTGTGAAGAATACAATTCACTAACCGAGTAATCCTCTCTAAAAACTGGGTAACAACAGCGGGGAGAAGAAGAAAGAAAATCAGCTACAAGCCTTAGGCTGTTAACTTGAGATTCTCCTACTAGGGGGGACTAACCTCCCTTCCCACCCAAAGGAGAGAAGACCCTCTCTAGAGTATGAACTTGGTCTTCTGAACCATGCTCTGAAGAAGCCTATCAGCTACACGGGAACTTTTCAGATGAACTCTCAGGAGGCCCCACACTTCTTGTAGCGGGGGATAGCGTGCATTAGGGCTGCGCATGAGAAGGAAAGTCACGCAGACGTGGACTTTCACATCAAAGTATAAATACGAGGAAGATCTTATTGATGCAGTTAATTAGTAGCAATTGTAGCTTTACAGGCAAATCAAGTGTCATGGAAATGGTTTTCACACTACACCTACGGTTAACTTTTTTATCATATTTCGATTTATGTGTTGTACTTTTACATCTAGGAGAGCAGAGGTAATCTGTGATTAGATACGGAAATGCAGATTCCAGGTTAGAGAACCTGAAGGGCTATTTTTTCATTAGTTCCCCGGGTTATTCCGATTTCTTGAGAAACTAACACAAACCACCCGTCCATATGGTCAGAAGAACAGTGTCTTCTAACTTCTCATATGGTAATAATCTCAGGTGATAAGGTTTTTAAAGGATAGATTGGCTGACTTCGACAGAGGACAATTCTGTAATGAGAAGCAATGTAGCCAAAAGAAAAGTTTCTTAATAGAACATCTCCAAATTGAGAGTGCAAGCTCTCCAAGAGAGTGAGGAACAAGCTTTACTATGTGACACAGGATGATACATTGTTCTTCAACTGCAACCAATCCTATATGTGATCAGCGTTAACAGCTAGAACTAGGTTTTATTAGTGATATAAGTTTAAAAAAATAATTAAAACGTACTTCTCACTAAGTGTATCAATAAACTGCACTAACAAAACTGCCATCTCTACATCTGCTTGTTTATGGCACCCAATGCCAGCTTCTCTATTGTCATTTCAACTTCTATCACTATTCTTAATTCAAAATAATCCTTATTTGGTGGGATGACCCTGCCGCGTTTTAGTTTTCAGCTGCCCTATTCTGCTATGCTCCAGGGAGTGCAGCAGCACTTTAGATCAATATCCTAGTCCACAGTCATGTATTACTCATCCCATTTCTGTACCTTCCCTCTTGTTTGACTCATTGTCCATACTGCTGCACATTATGGGGACAGATAAATCAGAATCTTTTGGGGTTGATGGACTATCAAGGTTCAGTCACCTCTTACTATTATTTATCCCATCTTATACGTTGCTGTGGCAGTTATGGAACAGCATCATTCTCTTCATTTCCCAGAAGGATAATGCAACAAAGAGGATGGAATATATCCTGTGCAACTTCAGACATTCATCTCATCTAAAAGTGGCTGTCTAAACCAGTTCAGATGTACCAAGTCCAGCACTGCCCATTTCTCTCCTATGAATAGAGAAATTTTAGGATGATTAGCTGAGATGCAGTCATCTGGAGTTGAGGGAGATGAATCCAAGTCCACCTGTCCAAGGTCATCCAAGAAGTCTGAAAAGACATTTCAGCTGAAATCTCAGGTTTATATATTGTATGCTGGTACACCTGAGAAGTAAAGTGATGAAATAAATTTGCCCGACTAAAGGGAAAGGGTTCATAGTCTAGTAGTGCTTTTATGAACCAAAAGCAAGTTTCTAGTTTATGGATGTCCCAGTTCAGGAAAAAAAAACCCCACTGTCTTCAGAATCTCATTTGACGTAAATTACTTTCATCCTCTTCAAAATTTTAGAAACTATAGTTATGGTTTATGTTATTAATTCAAATTCTTTAAAATAACCAGCTCCTTAAAAAGGAACTGCATTTAAAAAAATCAGTTTGCAGTTTAAAAAAATCAAATACACAGATTTGAAATCTTCCTACATTTATTTTAAACAGAAACAAAATGAAGTCAAACGGTGAATACGCAAATCCTTCTATTCAGTGTTGTTCAAGACAAAGGGATCTAAATGCTGTTGAAACAATTGAGCTATTGAAGGCTGACTTGTACAGCAATAAAGAATGTCTCTTACACTGAACAACACATTATGTTGACTCAAGGTAACAATATTTATGCAAACAAATGTATTAGTGGATCCATATTAAAACCTGATACCGGTTTTACTGATACTTTTTATGTCTTCGTGACATTCCATGATCAAGTCCTTTGAAAATGAGTTGTATAGTGCATATAAAAGCAAGAAAAAATGGATGAAGAAAAGCTATGGCTAGAAGCGAGTAAAAGAAGATCGTTTCTCCTTTCATTCGCTTTGATGTCCTCCTTTCACACTTCTTTCTACACTACAGTCTCAGTTGAAAACGTGACTCTTACCAGCATAAGGTTGAACTATTAGCCAACACAGAACGACTTCAAATTCCAGTCCTTACTAGACAAAGATAATGACAATATTAGGAGCTAATTGCTTTTTTAAAGAGATTTTTTTGTTCATTTGTTTCCTTTTTTTGTTGTTGTTGTTGCTGTTTTGTTTTGGTTTGTTTGTTTGCGGGGGTTTTGTTTGATTTTTGTGTGTGTTTTGTGTGGGTTTTTTTTGTGTTCATGGTTTTTTACCTGTTGGTTGGTTTGCTATCATTTAGTTTAGTTTTGTTTTTGTTTTTAAATTAGCCACTTTCTTAGTCCATACTCATCATCTTCTGGCCTGACAGGGTAGTGTGACAGAATGACTGATGGAAAATGAAAATCTCCTATGTTGTTCACATCCACTCTTAAGGACTTACACATATTTTTGAATGGTTTGCTTTGTTTCATCTTAGATTTGTTTCATCAACATGTGGGTGAGGTGCTTATAAGGACATGGTTTAGTGGTGGGATTGGCAATGTTAGGTGAATGGTTGGGCTCCATGATATTAAAATTCTACGATTCTATGACCTTATATATGGTTCTAATGTCATTTTACCAGTGTTTGCATTTTATTTGTAAGCATTTGGACCATTTAGCCACAAGGAAATTCTAAACACCTCTTTCTTGCACAGCTTCTTTCTGTGCAGCTTTCATTGCAGGGGTGCAGCTTCAACAGTTAGGATTGCTATATATTGCAAGTGAGAATTGGAATAGGTGCAGTGAAAGCAGAGCACACACAGTTGTGACAAACCCAATCTTGGCTTGAAGGCATAAATTGGCCAGGACCCTTACAAAGACCAAGTGTCTTGTGTTAGTCATTTAGTTATTTAAACTGTGTTGTTCCTTTAACAATAAATAGCCTACTATGACAACCCTGATAGGACCCAACTGATACAGAATTAAACTGGCAGAGCCCTTGCAGTTGTTCTAGCCCCAGGTACTCCAGAATTTCTTCTTGGACACTGCATAACTAACTCTTCCTCTCAACAGAACCTGGTATATTCTGGGGAAGCAAAGATATCACATCACTCTTTTCCTGTCACTTCCAAAATGATTTTTACTTCAAATATTACTAAAAAAGATCAAGAAGGCTGCAACTATGCCCCCTAATATGGCTAAGCAGAATGAAAGCTTGTTTTAATTCTTACATAGGAACAATTTACATCATAGAAAAGCATAGACAAGAGGTCCTTCTACCTCTACCTTACTTTCTCATGAAGCCCACCTGTACTACAACCTGAAAATAGATTTTTGTACCAATTAAAGACGTGTCTTCTCTAAACTACACTTGTCAAAAGAATACTTGCCTAGAAATGGCAATAGCACTAAAAGCTGTAGCTGTATTCATTCTCAGAAAATCTCCAGCTTCCTCAAAAAGAAGAAGAAAAAAAAATGCAGTATTTCTGTATACTAAAACACTGGAACTGTTCTGGAATGAATAACATTTTCAGTCCTCATGATTATTTCTAGCAACTCAAAACAGCGTGTTCTGCTTGTATAATGAGCATTTAATTTAGACTCATATGCACAACTCATTTCTATACAAGCTGAACTCCATCATAAGCATCCTCTTTATTTAACTTATCTTGATTTACCCTCAGAATCACTTGAAGGCTGCAATATACAGAAGTGATTAAAAGGGATTAAAAGCAAAAAGGGACCAGGTCAAGAAATAAGTGTAGAAATAGTAAAATAGTACCATCAAGAAGATTTTTTTGTAAAAAAATATATTTTTCTGGAATGGGCATAGCACAATATCACATGATCACAATATCACATAGAAGATGTGATGGATGGTCTGTAATTTGCTATATGGTCTATAATTTCAGATTTTACTTTCCCTTGTTTTTGCGGCCAAAAAAATACACCAACACTACCCCCCAACGCCCCCCAAATCCCTAACACTTCAAAATATAAAAAAAATGTTCACAAATGTCACATTTAATATTACAGGATGACTGGTAATCAATAAGGTCCATAAATATTTCACTGCAATTTCCCTTTTGTAAATTGGAATTTTTTTTCTTTCTCCCTTTTAGGTAACAATTCCCAAGCCTCTTTTTCTCTAAAATGGAAAAATAAAACAAGAGAGAAAGAAAAGAGAGGATAAACATCATTCAGCTTTTGTAATTCAGGAAGGAGCAGAGCAAATTTCCCAGTGTTTATCAGTTTCTATTGCAAATGAAGTTGCCTCTAGAATCATAGAATCATTCTGGCTGGAAGAGACCTTCAAGATCATCACGTCCAACCTTATTCCCAGCCCTTTCCAAACCACTAAACCATGTCCCTAAG
>JAAGNO010002211.1:31818-54616 GCA_033439905.1 Ceryle rudis
GTCAACTGCCTTACTACCGTCAAGACAGTCACCATCCACAGCCTTACCTTCATCCAACAAGCGGGTCACCCTGTCATCGGAGGAGATCAGGTTTGCTAAACAGGACCTGCCCTTCATCAACCCACGCTGACTGGGCCCGATCACCTGGTTGTCCTGCATGTGCTGCATAAGGGAACCCAGGGTGATCTGCTCCACCCAGGGTGATCTGCTCCATCAGCTTCCCTGGCACCGAAGTCAGACTGACAGGCCTGTAGTTCCCCATGATCAACCTTCCATCCCTTCTTACATATGGGGGTTATATCGGCTGACCTCCAGTCTGCTGGTACCTCCCCACTCAGCCAGGACTGGTGACAGATGATGGGCAGTGGCCTGCTGAGCACCCCTGGCAGCTCTCTCAGCACTCTAGGATGCTACCCATCCGGCCCCATAGACTGATGCACACTGATGTTGAGCAGCAGGTCATGGACCATCTCCTCCTGAATTGTAGGGGGGACATCGTGTTCGTGGCCCCTGTCTCTTGGCCTGGGGGAGTGACTTTCCCTGGTGCAAGTGTCCCCATTACTACAGACTGAGGCAAAGAAGGCATTAAGCACCTCAGCCTTCTCCTCGTCTTTTATGCCCATATTTCCTCCTGAATCTAGTAGGGGTTGGAGGCCCTCCCTGGCCTTTCTTTTATTGTTAATGTATTTATAGACATTTTTCTTGTTGCTTTTTACCTCTAAAGCCAGATTGACTTCTAGTTAAGCTTTCAACCTTCTAATGATTTCTCTGCATGACCTAACAACTTTCCTATACTCATTATGAATCGTCTAATTGTAGCATATATTCTAACAAACACAAAGGTTTTTCCAAGTATGTCTTTGCCTGTATTGACTTCTTTGTCTCCAAGTGTATTTTCTTCTTTTCTCTCTTATGTATGTCATTGCAATGCTATGATCACTATCTGAGAATGTACTACCAAACTGGATAATATCTGAACTTTTACTACGATGAAACGCATCCTCAAATACCAATAGAATATTAGGCATTACAGGTATTAATTCTTGAGTTCATATAATGACTTATTATGTTGAAGTAAGTAGTAGAATTTGACCTCTGTGACCACAACTGATTAGAATTAGTTTTTTTCAGTGCTAAAGGAAGAACAAGCAGCTTGTTATCTCTGTCATTCTTCAAAGGTATGTTTGGAAGGACTCAAGTGGTCTGAACTGAAGTAGCCAGTAGATCTGACTACTTTTTCTCTGCTCTTCTGACTTACTAATAATGAAAATTTCAAAGGCAAAGAAAATACCGGAGGGTTATTTTTTCAAACACACCCAAAAAAGGTTTCATTCTTCCCTTCCCTATGTATGATTGACTTCTGTTTCAAACTTCATCCCATGTAACACCTACTTACAGCTATGTGAATGGTAGAAGGAAGGGATTGGGTTTTTTTGCTGGTTTTACCAATCACTACTAATACAATAATGAGTAGATTAACAGACGTGCCAATAGTCCATGGGGATGTGCAAGTACATTAAGATGACTTTGCAATGCATCACTCCTGCTTACCACGTAATTAAGTTACAGTTTTCTGTATATAATTTCATTAATATAGATTAGTCAAAATATCAATGCACAAATAAATGCAGACTTGCAAAATGTGTATGTCGATAAAATAAACATAGCTTTCTAGTAACAGGGTAGGAGTCTAACTTCCCTCGCTATTCTAACATGCTGTGAGAAATGCTTTTTTTCTTTTTTTTCAGTTCTCTGAAGGTGGACTCGTTGTGTTTACTTGAACCGATCCTCTGGGATAACATTATATAAAAGCAGAGGTGAAAAAGAGCTCTGTGCAGGATGAATTAGTTGAGGTAACTACGAAGTGAGCCAGCAGCCCATCATAACAAATGACAGAGTCAGCAAAGACTCCCTCACATTTATAGTCAAGAGGAAAATGAGATTTGAAGGAAAAATAAAAGAAATCCTTTCTACCTGATGAGGAATGATGTGGCCAAAATTCCTATGCTTTTCATTCAGTATTAGAATGGTTTTTATGCAGTACGTTGATGTGAATCCTTCTGATACACAAATACTGTGATCTTTAGGGATTTACTGCTCTCCTTTAAATGAACATTGTACAAATGGGAACTAAATAGTAACTAAGAACCAGAACATCTAGCCACAGTCCTTTAAAGGGGGCAGGCGATGTCTTATGTTGAAAAAGAAATGAGAGACTCTAGATTTATTTCCTCTCTTCCTCATTTCCTCTCTCCTTCTTTCTTTCCGTCATTCCTCCATCTTACTTTCCTTTTCCTTTGAAAATGAATTACACTTATAAGCATGTCCACTTCTACTTATCACTTGTCCATAGTTAGCTTTATAGAATATTATTCAGAAAACAAAAATTGCATACAAACCGATGTTTCCATTCTTACCTTAGGGCAGAACTATCATAAACTAATCTAGCATAGGTAAGAAATTTTGATTAATTGACTTTTAGCTTATTATTACACTTAATGCCACGGCAATAAATAAAAAAGCAAAAACTATAAATGCTGTATAATAGAACATGATTTTAGGGGAAGGGAGTTGGGGGGGCGGGGAAGAAAGAAAATATATGGGCTCGTAGTTAAGTATTTTTATCTTGAAATATTAATACCTCTATCTTTTTCAGCCTGAGTTTATACAAAGGAATGACAAATAGCATCTCCTGGCTCAGCCATGTTTACAGATTAGTACTGTTTGAGTCAGAGAGAATTAAGCTCTTTCACCTCCCACAGCAAAGGTAAAGGTGATGATTTTCTATTAATAAAGCTAATAAAATCCTACACTGCAGTAAACCACCACAAATAAATCACCCATTTCCAGCACTGCACATTAAGATATTGTACATTAAAAATAAGACTGATGCACGGAAAAATGACTCAAACCTGAGTACAAAGACACAGAGATTTACAGCATTGTTGTACAGAGAACAAAATGGCTTACAATCCTGTACAGCTGTTTAGGAGAAACAAACAGCGAAAACAAAAGCAAGGCGACTGCTGTTTTCTGGAAAGATAGGAGAGTAATACAGTCTTCAAGCATAAAATAAATTAATAATTATGATAATTCATTCATCTGAGCTTATTTTCCAGCCAGTTCCCTGTTGGCTTCTTAATGAGGCTAATAATGTATAATCTTTACAACTGAAAGTCTCAAAGGAAAGTTTACACTTCAGGAAAAAAAAAAGAGAATGAGTTAGACAAAGTGCCTTAAGAATAACCTAAAGTCTCACTGGGCTAGATCCAAACAAGTGATAGATACTGTGAGCCTTAGGAGAAACTTCTGTACAAGTTGTGCAGCCCTGAGTAGCTGTGCCATAACTGCATCAACACGCTAGAGCTCCCGACGCCCAGGAGCATCTCTTTTCAAATCTCTAAACCAGATTTGGATCAAAGCTAAGCAGTACACCTCAGTACTCTGCCTCACGTGACATGGTAAATATGTCTGAGGCTAACCTACGTATTACTCACGTGCACACACGCAAAAAACCAAATACATTTCATGTCAGGTGAAATGCAATGTTGATTGCTGTTTTCCTTTAAAAGGGGGGATAGTGGGAGACAGCACTTCCCTGGTTTTTCAACCAGCCAGGTTTATAGATTCAACAATTGTCTTGCCCTTGATACTTCACACACCCGTCACTTGCTCTTCAGGAGCACCTTAGAAAACAGCCTCAGTATGTTCTCCATTCTGGTTGTTGCTTATCTGTTATCATGCTGAAAATAACGCAACCTACATCAAACACCAGAGTGACCCAATATCATAAGCTTTCCAGTGCTACTGCTGTTGTAAAATATACTGGATTATTGGAAGTGCAAATTGGAAACTAAAGCCCTATTGAGAGACTAGGTAATCCATAAAAATTATTTTATTTAAAATATTCTGGCTGTTCCTGGCCTAATTCTGACATCTGTAAGAACCACTAGCACCATGGCTGTGATTCTGCTGCTGCGGAGTATCTTGTCCTGAAATGGCAATTTCTGGCATGGAGAGAACAGGGAGGAAAGGAGAGGTAAAAATGTATCTTTAGCTGAATAATTAATAACCAAAACCATGAAAGACGCTGCATCATAAACATAGAAGCTACTAAATAGGTACTGTTTCCGCAAGTATTACTGCAGTGTACAGGTCCAATAGATGAATTAAATATTATCTAAAGGAAGGGGTTTTTTTCTCACTTCTACAGAAAAGCTACTCTCATACAGTTCAGGTGGTATTACAAGGACCGTGAGAGACTGCACAGTAACTCAGAACTGTCACTCTACATCTAAGTGAAGCAGCAAAATTGTGGAGCTGCAAAATGTAAGATTAGAAACTTTTCTAGCTGTTGCAAAAGACCTACAACCTAGCACCCAGCTCTCTTTTTTTCCCTTCTTTTAACAGTAAAAGGAGCTTTGGCTTTCCTGGAAACTCAAATACTTGATCACTCTGCAATTCTCAGATTTTTTTTCAGCCTATCTTTCAGGTCTCTCAACACTGCTAACAAACAATAGTTTGTAGCAAAGCAAAAGACTTTTCTCTGAACCATCAAATGTTGTTTGGATCAGGACTCGGTGTTCTGACTCATGGCTGTTGAAAATGTAATAACAACATAAAAAACTTCCTCTTAAACAGAGGCAGAATAGACTTAAAATCTGGAAAAAGGATGTAACTATGATATATAAACAGCGTTCTTTTCCAAGAGCACCAACATGTTCCAAAAAAAATTTGTTAACATTGTGATGATAAAATTAAACGACGTATTTGTCCCTCCTGTTAAAGACTTCGGCACTTTACCTTGTTATAAATCAATTCCTAAAAATGTAAAAGAGTAGTACTCACAGAAATCTATCTGTCCAGTCTATAAGAAAAAAAAAGAAGTAAAATATATATAATCCATATGTTTCCCAAGGGAAAGCTGCTGCTCTAAAGATACAGCAGCCACAAAGCTCTTTCAAAAAGCTATGAAAAAGTCAGTCCCTTTTCCTTTGCCAGCCCTATCCCCTGGACAACTCTGTAAATTTTTATCCCTAAAACCCCACGTATCTTTCTAATACTAGCTGATGACCTGCTTGTGTTTGAAGAAAGGGTCTGACAGGCAGTGAAAGGTAGCCACCTGCCTGTAGAAAAGCAAAACTGGACATTCAGAAGGAAGTGCAATCACAGCTAATATAATTTTGGATTAGTGAAAATATATATATATAAAACAAAGTCAAGAACGTTGGTGTTAAAATTAAAATAAAAGTAGAACCTAACAAGCCCAGAGCACTTTCTCTTCTTTATGGCTGTAATTTTAATTAAAATGATTACCAAAAATAAGCATGACATCAGACTTGTAGCTGTTACAGCAGGGCAAAGGAAAGTGATGCTTGTTTGATATGGTATTAGTAAGTTAATAATGTGATAAATCTACTTATTACTTAGCATTAATCCCAGAAACTATTGAGAAGCACTTGATAAAATCTGCCCTTAGAGAAATGACTTTCTCCTTGTTTGAGGAACACATCTAATTGGGTTTGAAAATGGCGTCTGATCCACTAATCTGACAATTCAGAATGAATTGGTCTCCCAGGTTTTATATACTGATAAATCTACAACTGCTGGGTTTTGGTAGCATTCTCACTTTTAAGTGTTTTTGAGATGAATCAATGCACATTTAGACAGATCACTCTCTCTCTTTCATCTTGATTAATCCATTAAAGTTAATGCTTTAGACCTCATCTGCAGCAGATTCTCCTTGAAAACCTGGGAAGGCAAGTTAATCATGGAAACAAGGTGATGCGACATCACAGTCCTTAGTATCCCTATTCTGATAACTTGATTAGTAGATCTAAAATTTTAGGAAATTATTTTTAAAACCCAAGGATCTGAGTTTCCAGTTTAAACTTTGCATTACTGACTGCAAGAAGTGGACTCCTATTGTTAGCTGTGTGAAAATTTAAACACACCTAAATGAGTAGTAGACTTCAGTGCAGTGCACAAGCAGTGAAGAACAGTGACATACAGCAAGTATAAAAACTGAGAGTACTATCAATGCTGAAGACACTTGCTGATATACAATAAACACATCAACATAAATGGTGCAAATACAGGGCTATCCCAGGTTTTGCCTTGGACTTGCCAGATGAGAACCTAATTTTCCTTCTCCTTCTGACTATACTCAACTAAAAAGTCTTTAGTAGTGCACAGTAGTAGCAGTTATCGATTATATGGCAAAATTACTGATAAAGCAATTATAAAAAGTGATTAATAATAATAATAATAAAAAATGTATTTCTAACACAGGACCCTCTTGCAAAATATAAACCACTGATATGAAAGAAGTCCAGAGCAGCCACTTTCTGCATCAAGTAGTGGTTTAAAATTTAGGACACTTCAAAGTACATTTTTAGTCTCCAGAAAATGCTCTGTTAAAAAAAGACACTACCTTTTTATAAGAGCTATTCTGGTTTAGGAAAGACACTGCCCATCTTTGTGAAATCAATGAGGCATTCAAGTAGTTATTGCCTTATGTGAGATTTTGATTTCTTCAGATACTCTCTTTAGATTAAATCAGCATTGAGGAGAAAGCATAAGCATATATAAACACATGTAACTTGCTAACAAGTTATAATTAGAAGAGGGAAGAATATAGGAAAGATCTTTCAAAGTCTAACACAGCAGTTGTTTTAAGAAACTTTATTCTTTACCAGTAGCTGGAACACATGAAAGACACATCACACTCAAAGGAATTTCAGAAGTCTCAATTATAACTATACCCGGTATTCTTAACATAGCTTTGTGTTTCTGTTAGTAATGGAAGTCTCTCCACAGGCACACAGGACCTGTGGACTGCTATGTCGGTAACAGATGAACGGATGGATTCTGCTATTTTGAAAAGTTTTGGTGGATGAAGGAATGAAAACCACCGTATGGCACAAAAACTTGGGTGTGTTAAATTCTAGGCATTACAAGATCAGAAATGTTAAGTCCTATCAGCTGGACCAGGAATTCATCCCTAAATCTAGAAAAGTTTGGAGCCATTCTTATTCCTTTAAAAAAAAAATTAAAAATCTACAAAACTCTCATTTACTTCACTAGAATCACATCAGTGTTTTAAGTAATTTAAATAGTGGTTGGCTCGGAGGCATTTTGTTTACAGTGTTTTAAAGCACAATAGCACAGAGGTTGCTGAGGTGTTGCAAAGGAAAGATGCACACTGTGATCAGCCCCTAAGTCACAATTGTAATGACAATTATGAGAAGCACTGAGAGGCCTGGTAAAAACAAAAGACCTCTGAACAGAAATCAGCAGGAGGGAAGAACCCTCAGAGACCTGAAGTAGCTTCTCAGTGCAAACTGTTGCTATTTACCATTTTGTAACACTTCTTTCAGAGTTCACCACCTTTTCCATTGATAAAGGAAATTTATGTCAGACAATTCCTGACACAGGGTAACCCTCAACGAAGTTAGGCTGACTTACCAAGAAGTAGCACAACCTCAGATCTCAGGTTCCTCCGGAAAATGAGGACTACCTAACCAAACGATCTGTGAAAAGTTTACCGCGACTTGTCTAGAATGACTTAAAAAATTTGTGGCACTGGTAGGAATAAAATCCAATTTTTCAGGATAACATTCAAGAAACAAACCTTTCTGCAGATCTTCTCTTCTGTAATTTGTCACTGACTGTTTAACATCTCAGGGAATGAGCTCTGACAACGCTGCCTGCTTTGACCACACGATAGTGTCTGCTCCTGTAAGTATAGCCAGTTGTACAGACGGCCCGGTCTCAATTTTCCAGCTCAGCTTTGGCACCTTAATAATATTCTTCTAACAAATTTGGTTTTAGTTTGACTTCCTAAAGACACAATACCCTAGAATAATATTAACTGAGCACCCCTGCTGTTAACACTTAAGGCCAAAAGTTAATTTGGCTGATTTCAAACAAGGCTGTCAAAGACCAACAAATATTTCTGTAAATTCTGACAAATCCCACCGTATGATATCAAACCAATATGAACATAGAAGAATGATAAACGCATTTTTCATCTTTAACACAAAGACCTCTGCCTTTTGAATTAATTAACAGCACCAGTAATGTGCATTGTCTACATCAAAATTGAAATAAAATAGGACCAGTGAAGATTTCTTAGTCCCAAAGCCAGATGGCATCAGCTTAGATCTTCTCCGAGCCTCGTAACAGTAAACGGGGCTTTAAGTCATTTGATTCTGTTCTTTTCTGTATGATTGTTTCATTTTCTGGTTTGAGGTGTCCGGAATCATAGGAAGGTGGACTGCAGCCACTCACAGTGGTAATTTTTTTAGTATGCAACTGCTTGTCTGCCATGCCCTGAGATAAGACGTGACAGCACATGGCAGTATTTGAGGGTGAAAAGCGTGCTGAGATAGTGACAGCAAACTGTGGAGAGAGCCAAAAACTTGATTTTATCTTGTTCACACCGCTCCTTTGGGAATGGCAGCTGGCATTTAGTCCCTCAGGTACTGTCTTGAAGAGCACTAGCAGGCCCAGACCATTGATGTGTCAGGGACCATGCCAATAAGTGGGATGGATGAGTGCAGGCCAGGGCTCAAGCTGGTGCTCTGGCCCTGTTTTACTTACTATAAAGATGCCTGCCATAGAGCCAGCAGGACACAGAACTGGGAGATGGACAGAGGAGCTGGATATAGATGAGAATTTGTCCAATGGGTTTCACTGATGTCGACTAACAGAGAAAGAACAGTAAAGTTTGGAAATCATAAATATATAGAAATATCCTTCTACCCATTTTCTCCAAATTAAGCCCATATGCCTAATTGTCTTCAATTTGACATCATACCAAACTGTTTTATTAATTTCTAGCTCTTCACTGTTGCCTCTCCCCGCTCATTTAGTTCCTATCTTCTCTCCACTGGCTTCTCCCAGTTTCCTGCCTTTCTTACCCATTCCTAGTCTCACGCTTAACAAAGCAGAACATACTATTTCCCTAGTCTCTTTCTTGGAAACAGATGAACCATATTTAGCCTCAGGCAAGCAGCTGGAATGAAAAATTTAATTCTAAAAGGATAAAGTTTAGTAAACAAACCAAAGATTCATCTTTGTGTTAGACAACTTAAATAGTATGCTAAAAGATGTCAGTATAATACACATAGCCTAATGTATACTCAAAATAAATAAAGAAGTAACCAAAAGCCAACTATGCCTGACGTCCTTTTGGCAGTATAGTCTGGATGGAAAGATTTATATATTTGAGACTAAAATAAGCTTAGAAAAAAGTTGCAAAGGCAGCAGTGGGAAGTGTGTTTTGATCATGCATGAGAAAAAGAACAAATAAAAAAAAAAGAAAAGAATGCAGAATGAGATAACCCAATCAAAAGAAAAAAAAAAACCCCACATTTCTTACTTGACAGGTCAGATAACACTCTGAACCCTGCCCTGCAATTCTTCCAATGCCAAGGGACCTTTGGGTACTGGAGAATAAAACTCACTCATTTCCTCTCCAGCACGTTGCTAGAGGTGCCACTAAATAGGGAAGAGATGTAGCAGCACTGACATAAGAATTAAGACAACATACTTCAAAAAAAAAAAAAAAAAAGAGAAAAGAGAGAGGAAAAAAGAAAGGAAAAAGAAGGAAAAGGATCTTGTCAGAAGCCAACATCAATAGTTCTTTTCTTTTCGATAGACTCAAGTTATACAAAACAAGGAAAATGAAAATATATTTTTTATTGACCACAGAAGACCACTCCCTAAAACAGTGTGAAACTGGATGGTACAATCAGATGCTAAATTCAGTGTCATGCAGCAGCAAAACAAAGAACTGGGGGAAGATTTTTTGAAGGACTGGAAAATCTTAGCAGAAAGTATGAGTTTTTATATCTAGGCAACGTAAGACTTAAATTGTCTTACGTTGTCCACATTAAAGAATGCAAGGAGATTATTACAGAAGTAAGGAATTTACATTCATCGCTGCCTTGCACCAAGTACTGGTCTGATTTTTAATGCACAGTGTTTTAGTTTTACTCCTTTAATTTATGAACCTTGTGTCACTACCTAAGGTGAAAACTACAATGGTGAGCAGCAGGCTGATTACATATGATAAATTTGAGGTTGCTGTACATGAAAAAAAAACAAAACCCAAACCAAAAGTCAACAAAACTGTCAAAATTAAATAGTTCATATATAAAGCTATCAAATTAATGGAGCATCTGAAAGCTAAAGCCCTCCAGTGAATGAGATAAATCTGTGTAATACAGTGTGAATGTGCTGCATTAGGTATCTAAAATTCAACCAAAAGAACTTCACAGCTGCTTCAGTGAGCACAAATGGGTAACAGAAGTGAGAAGAATAAAGGGATGTGTTATTCAGTGGATGTTATGAAACAGTGGTTATACTTCTTATGTTAAAACAATGCCTGAAGTCTGCTCTATTTAAAAAAAAAAAGCCTCTCTTTACTTTTCAAAGCATGTCAAAGAGACATAGGATGGAAATGCTCTACATGCTCCGTGTCTTTTTGGCAATCTGCATTTTCACGAATGCACTAAGACCACCTCATAAACCAGATGGGATTACACAATGAAATTGTTTTAAGTTGACTAGAACACAGGAAAGACCATCTGTAACGTTAGAGAAATTCTGTAATAGTGCATAAACGTTAATAGTCGGACAACGGCAAAGAAAGCTGCTATTAATTAATTCTTGCATACCGTGTTCAAAATAGTTGAATGTCAAATAATGTTTAGGCGATTTATTGTTCTGAATACGCTCCTATAATGCCTTGTCCTGATCCACAATTGCTGCGCAGATGCTGTTGACTACTCTTATTATGTGTGTGAAGACAAAGGCACACAGCAAGTTCCATTTCACGCAGAATTCACGGTTGTGAATTTTGCTGTTTTCCTTATTTACATGGACCGTTGATATTTATTAATTATTACTATAATCTGTTTTGAATAAGCTCAAGACAAGCACTAAAAAGGTGAAATAAGGAACCTGAAAAATACTGAGAAAAATCTCAGAAATGTTACTAAGATTTCAAATACTATAGAATTAGAGAATCATAGAATGCCTTGAGTTGGAAGGGACCTCTAAGGTCATCCAGCCCAACCCCCCTGCAGTGAGCAGGAACATCCTCAACTAGAGCAGGTTGCTTAGACCCTCACCAAGCCTGACCTTGAATGTCTCCAAGACAAGTTCAAGTCCCCCCGCTTTTTTGAAAACTACTATATGAAGCAAGCTATTATATTAATGAAATTAAATACTGAGAGAAACTGTTTTATTGAAAGACAATCGAATTGGAAAATGTTCTGTTTGTTCTGATGCAGAAAAGAGCTTTTCAATAATAAAACCCCCAAAATGTTCCTAAAGATGATTTCTAAGAATCTGTATTTTTTTTATCCCATCATAATCTTAAGGTAATTTTAAAAAGCTAGTGCTTTATGTACCGACTGCATGAAAGTAAGAACTAAAACCTTCATATGCATTTCCTCATGTGGCAGAGATGGTTGGACATGGAACCATATTTGTGAGCACACATCTGCCCTCCCTATCTCTGTGTAGGCCACAGAGACTTCTCTATCACATTACCACTTTATAAAGTCACAAAGGAGTTAGTAGTTTTGTAAGTTATATTCTAAAATGGCAAAATACTTTGAATCTATTTCCTATATAGGGAATATAGATAAACTCAAACCAAAATAATACCCTAAAAAAGCTCTGAACCTGTTTCTTACCAAATCCCTTCTAAAATACATAAACATTTGTCACAGTCACATTTTCTGTAGCACAAGACAATTTTTCTTTGTGCGCAACAGAGTTTTGATATAAAAATGCAGTGGAAGTAAAGAAAAGTAGAACAGGTCAAGCTTGTTGCATCTCGCTGTCTTTTAAACAGAATTCTCATATTTACCATAAGTTAGGTCCTCCCTCTGCTTTGAAAGCTTATTTGTTGCAAAGATTGGGAGAAAACCAAACCAAACCAAAAAAAACCCCAAACCACGTGAGTTAACTGTCAAACCCATATTATCAGTAATCATGTTTTGTTAGTAAATATTCAGTCTGTGCCCTAGACTCTCAAGCCATTTTGCAAACACTTCCTGGTAAAACATTTTTATCTGCTGTACAGATTTACATGCCAACACATATGGTTATTATCAGCCAATGGTACACATTTGTTTAGTGGTTCCCTCAGGTCTTGTAGACCTATATATAACTGTCAACTCTCCCCCTCACTGGCATTTTCGGATTATCTTTTCTTGCTGATCACAGCTCAGGACCCAATCCTGTTAACAAGAGAATTTTAATTTGTTTAAAGATTTTTAAAATTAGAAAGAAAGATCACTCTCTGCTAGCAGAACTATGAAAAAGACTCTTTGTTAGGTGAAATTTCTGAGAGCAGATCATGATCAACCCTGGTAAATCACCTGAGAACTAAGAAAGAGTGATCATAGAATCATAGAATTGTCAGGGTTGGAAGGGACCTTAAAGATCACCCAGTTCCAACCCCCCTGCCAATGGCAGGGACGCCTCCCACTAGAGCAGGTTGCTCAGAGCCCCATCCAGCCTGGGCTTAAACACCTCCGAGGATGGGGCTTCCACCACCTCTCTGGGCAACCCGTTCCAGTGTCTCACCAGCCTCATGGTGAAGAAATTCTTCCTGATGTCCAACCTGAATCGACCTATCTCGAGTTTTAATCCATTCACTTCAGTGCTATCACTGCCTGACAGCCTCAAAAGTCCCTCCCCAGCTTTCTTGTAACTCCCTGAAGATACTGGAAGGCCACAATAAGGTCTCCCCGGAGCCTTCTCTTCTCCAGGCTGAACAACCCCAACTCTCTCAGCCTGTCCTCACAGGAGAGGTGCTCCAACCCCTTGATCATCCTCGTGGCCCTTCTCTGGACACGTTCCAGCACATCCATGTCCTTCTTGTAATAGGGGCTCCAGAACTGGACACAGCATTCCAGGTGAGGTCTCACCTGATGTTTCTAATCCTCCTAATTCATGAAGACCCAAACCAAAAATGAAGGAAAGCGCACCAGATCTGTCAAGGGCAAGAAAGTCATGTGTGTAAGACAGATCCAAACTAGGTCTTAAAAATATTAAACATGGGCACTCCCACAACTACTTAGAGGACCACCTCCTTGTTGTATTCATCCGTTACATAGCAATTCTGGTCAAACAACTTTGAGTACAGATGAGCATTGGTGCACTTTAACAGAAAGAAGTATGTACTACGATTCATCTAAGGAGTTCTGCCAGGTGTATTCCTCATCACGTAGGGGGAAAACTTAAAATCAATTCATCGGTTTAGAACTCATGTGCTTTTAGCTAATGAATTTTTAAAGATACATACTTACAGTGTAACTCCTGTGCATGCTGCACGAGGGTAGTGGCAAGGCATTATCATCATGTAGGTACAAAACCAAAATCACTTTATTTCAGAATGTGAATCTCAATCCAGTCAACAGTCAGATCCTTAACTTCTGGTATTGGTCCTACAGCTCAGACAGTTAATATTCAAGACTTTTTGGAAGTTATGTTGCCTTCAGATTTCCTCAAACTGGACATACAAAATCACAAGCGCCTATTAAACTAGGGGAATTATATCAAGGGCCTTGCTGTGGAATATGGAATTCCACCCTGGCTGTGCAGGGTGGTCATACTCAGGTCCTGTACTCAGGACAACAAGAAGGCTTTTCAAGTACGTTGGAGGTAAAAGGAAGTCTAGAGAAAATGTGGGCCCCTTCCAACCCCTGATGTTCTGTGATGCTCTGATTCTGTGACTTCTGCACAACCCTAAGAACAAAGCTTCTTAGGATGAAAACTTAGATAAATTAGACCCACATTGACACGGCTATATGGCTTCCAGTACCTGAACTCAGTGCTGAAGGATACTACGGATACTTCAGAAAGAGTAAGAATCACACAATCAGCTATAGACTGTTTTTCTGGATGAGCATCATACATAGCTATGCGTAAAAGAGAGGGCACTTCTAAACGGACTTCTTGTTTTTCTGGGTGTAATAAAAGTTGGCAAAGTTGAAGCCAGTGCAAAACTTTGTCAAGAAACATAAAGAGTGAGGGGAAAACATGAAATTCTTCTCCCACTACTCTGCGCTTGATTGGACACAATTTGCCACATCTATTGCTTTAGGATAAATTAAATTCTGAATTTATTCACTACATATCTCTACAGTTCAAAATGTTATTCATACCCTCATTTCACCAAATGTCCTCTCTCTGGGCACATAGTATGTTGTACCTGCCTGATAGGTCTAAAGTTGGTGGGCAGATGTTGCAAGTCATCCACATTATGGCCCACCTCTCTAGAGCCTGCATGTGCAACAGTCAGCCATCTGTTTTCTGGACTCTCTGATCTCCCATGCTTTTAAGGCCAGCCCTATGGAGAATGGTGGCAGCAGTGGCTTGTCATCCAGTGAACAAATATCATACCAGCTCCTTTACCTTTTTAGAGTGCCCGAAGAATGCAGAATGGATTATTCTAATTATAAGTCACCTTGTTAATTGCATTCTGTTTGTTGAGTAATATCCATTTAACCTAGAAATTCTCTAAAGAGATCTAATAAATCTGGATTACATAAGTACTTATCAGTTTTTCAATTACAGATATCATTTGACAGGGGAAAAAAAAAAGGACCTCACCCAAAAAAACCCAAACAAACAAAGAAAAAAAGCCCTTTTCAAGTGATGGGATGGCCTGAGTCATTTAATTCTACACTGGGATTCTGTCCAGTGTCATCTGCTCAGCAGGTAAACCCTGACCTGTGAAAACAGATAGGTCATAATTGTTCATTAAGAGATTCACTGAGCCCCACACAGCTCAGCATTCAACAGTGTACCAAGACAAGCCACTGCAGTGTAGTACAGATACTCAGACCAGTTTAGAGTAAGATCCAGCTATTGGAAACCTAACAACAGTGAGCTCTGCGCAAGCAAATATTGCCCTCTTTTTTCCATTTTGCAACTCTGATCTGATAAAAAAAAAAACCCACGAAGAGATTTTTCTTTTTTGATCCTCACATTTCATCGTACTGCAATTTATTTATTTATTTATTTATCCCTGGGAATGTCTGCCTCTCAATGTATTAAATAAACATAAATTTTCTGACAACAAAGTTCCTAGCCAGAAAATAGGTAGCAACTACTAAGAAAAACAATGCAGAACGGACTGGTACATGATATGGAAGTTCTTATGGGAGGGAAATAAACACATAAATAAGTAAACAAACAAACAAACAGATCCCCCTGAACAGGAAAAAAAAAAAAATGGAAGGAATTTCATGTAGTAGCATGAACATAACAAAGTATTATGCCCACCTATAGAGTGAAACAGAGAGTGTGCTCTCTGTGGTATTTATAATTCCACTTGTTTCACTGCTTAGCTAAAAGAGTTAGAAGAGTGTGACAATACTTCTCAGGACCACTGTGCTACAACATAAACTTGGGTATAAATGTTCTAGCCTGGGTTACTAGCAAGAGAAAATGTGCTACGCCAGTAGCACTTCATCTGACTGATCAGCTTTCAAATGCTGCACACCTCACGAGATTTATTGGTTTGGTTTGGTTGGTTGTTTGGTTTGGGGTTTTTTGCTATTTTCTATTTAGAATCAGAAATTTCAGTTGAAAGGGATCTCTTAAGGTTATGTGATTCCACCTCCTCTTTCAAGGAGGACTGTATTCAATCCCAGATTAGCAGTGGCTTTATTTTAAAGTCTTGAGAACATCTAAGGGTGGGTAACCTGTTCCAGCTTCAATCTGCCACTACTGAGGTTAAGTTTCATTACATCGTCCCTGCAACTCTCCTTCAAGTACTCCTACCGTCCGTTCCATAAGATCTATCACATCGCTCCTTAGCCTCCTCAAACTCTCTTCATTAAGTCATGCTCTGTGTGTCTAATCATCTTGGTAGCAAGTTTTCTAGAAAAATAGTCAATATTATATTATGAAATGCAGTAGTTAACATTAATATTAATGGTTCTGGGCACCCCAAAACCATCACCCGTAGAACTGTAGCTCGTTCAGCATCATCCTGATCTGGCAATCCTACTTTATATGCGTAGTTCCATCTCAGGTCAAATCTACTTCATCAGTAAGACCTTGCTCTGATTTACTCTTCATTTCTTCATTTTTACCTTACTTCCAAACTTTGAAATAGGCCATATAAATATTATAAATATTTCATAAATTAAAAATGCTATTCTGAGATTTAAATGTGACATCTTCAAACAGCAAAGTTGTTTGGGATTTACACAGAAACGTGTTCTTGTGTCCAAATGATTGCTCTAATGCTTTTATAGACTTCACTGTGTTCTTTCATCTCTAGTAAACAGCGGCACGTAGAGTGGTCGTTTGATTAAACCCTCTCACAACTTGATCCCTTATAAAGACAGATGAAGGCAATGTCTTTGAAAGAGACAAATTGAAGACAGAGAAAACAAACAAACCAGACAACTAACTGCGTTACTAATAAGAAACCCCTGAATCGCATTTTTAGGCACGCTTAGGACTTCTTTTAGTTGATAATCTGTAGAACTGCTTCATTACGGACAACAATTAAAAAAGGAAATCTCACCTAGGTTTCAAATAAACCTTTTTGCTTTATGATTTGCGAATCTTAAGTAGAAAGTGATCAGCAACCTGCCTGCAGCTTATGAATTTCCTTTTAATGAAGCCTAAAAAGCTATGAATGTTGGAAAGTCTTTATTTTATTTTATTTTTTTTAATCTCTATTCTATTCTGCATATAAGAAAGGATAAGCTTTTACAGTACACTTAATATCACAAGTCTACAGGTGTCCTGAATGCACCTATGAAGTAAATCAGCTTGTCTGCTGGCTGGGATTTAGGCTGTCTTGCCAAAAGTCTGCAAGTTTAACTGAATAATTCATGATGCTTTATGATGTGGACTAGTGTCCACAAGAGAAACAAGCACCCAGATTTTTATTATGTCCTGAAATTGGACTCAAAATGTGAGCCAAAGAGAGGAAAATTCAGTTTTACTCCCCATTTAAACAACCTTCTCACTTTGCAGGAATGCACTATATAGCTGTGAACGAGTAATAGGGTCCTAGGGTGAAATTGCTCTGATGAAGATGGTGAGGAGCTTGTAAGAATGGAGTTTTCTGAGGAAGATTTACCTAAAAGCCAGGAAGTAAACTGTAAAGGTAAAAGTGACAAAAAGCAGACCAACTTTTGTAACCCACCATATCTGGAATACTGCTGTCTTATTTAGTTCATATAATGGAATGGTTACAAAATGATTTTGCATCTAATGTGTACCTAAAACCATTCTGCGGGACTGAACCAAGAGCGAAGATTGATTACAAGCCGGTGACATTTCTCGGGTGACAATCTGATTCGAGGTAATTATCGCCTTGAAATCCTACAGCAATTTGTTTTATCAAATAGGGTTGATATCAAGATAATTGATATCAAGATAATAAAAAAATAGCAAGATTTTATTCGTGTCAAGGATCTGCGACTTTTTACACATGAATGCAGCTGATATGGTATTTTAGTAAGAGAATGTTAGCATAATGCCAACAGCATCAACGTTTTAATCTCTCGGGTGATCCCAGAGATGTGGGGTGACTGGTAGAACCTCAGAAGTAGAAAAGAATTTCAAAGATGTCTCTAGCACGAACCCACTGAATTCACAGTGAATTTCACTGGGCTGAACCATCAGAAACTCAAATATGGAATTGCACGTAGACGAAAAGTAAGATGAGAAGTAACATTTCTATTTCTAAATATCTTACATTTGATACTTATCTATTTCTCTCTTTTTTTTTTTTTTTTCTTTTTTAATAACTAACTGCTACAGGAGATACATATTTATAGAGTTCAGTGTTTGTGAATTTTAATGCTTTACTGGTATAAGCACCTAGGATCCAAAGGATCTGGAGTCATGAAGGTAAATTGCACTTCTTCTGTTGACTTCACCAGATTCAGATAGTTATTTGGCCTACATTGGAGCAACATTTTCCTCAGAGCTATACGCTATTTAAAAAGGAAATAAAAATAACAATGATAAAAACTAAAAAAATATGTTGCTTAAATGCGTTCAAAATTAAATGTTTATTTTACTCATTTTTTTTGAACTCTAGGGTTCAGATTAAAAAGGAAAAGATGATTTGTCACTTAGCTATAAAATAATCAAAGATTGAAAACCTGTGAGGGGTTTTTTTTGAGTGGGGTAGGGTAGTGGGAAGAGGAAATGGGGCTAAATATAGCAGGCTGAAAGAAGGACTTATCAAACTTCAAACTGTCCAAAACTTGACACCTAGTCTGAAATACTTTTATAAACTCTTTTTTTTTTTTTATAAGAGGAGCTGAGCTTCTCCAAGGGCAGTGTATTACACTCAGCTTGGTGTTGCCAGCAAACTTTCTGAGGGTGCACTTGATCCCACTGTCCATGTTGCTCACAGAGATGTGAAACAGCGCTGGTGCCAATACTGACCCCTGAAGAACACCACTCCACCGGTCTCTACTTTGATATCGAGCCATTGACCACAACTCTTTGAGTGCAATCATCCAGCCAATTCCTTATCCACCTAGTAGTCCATCCATCAAAATTCCACCCATTTAATAGCAAGTGGATTTATTATATAGGGGTTTTCCCTTGCCTTCTCCATTTCCTTTCTAGCTTTACTTCTTTGGAATTACTCAAGCTGATCGTAAATTATGAGTGTTCAGGAAATACTGCTCACAGATACAGAAAGTCATAAAACAAAAAGCTGGTTTGCTGAAGCTAGCATTACTTAAATGCATACTTTCACCAAGAACCTCAGTCTGAGTTTACCACCCACCTATGAGGATATTGCAGTGATTTAATACAATAGTGATTTTCTGTTCACATCATGGAGTGTGCTTCCATGGAGAACATATTAATACAATTATGCTAAAAGGGCATTTGGTTGCTTTTTGGAAGTATGAAATTCAAGATAAATTACTGTAATAAAATCTGGCTTTCTGCAACTTGTCTGTAATAAAATGTTTAAGAAAACAGTGGTATATGGAGGTGTTTCAATGGACAGGATGTGAAAAGAACCTGAGTAATACATATTTCATTGTAGGTTGAGACATAAATAGCAAGGAAAGGGAAAAAACCCAAACCTCATCTGTTTTCCCATAAACACGGTGAATTCAAATTTAGCTGTTTCACTTTCATTGCGTTGGACATGGAAGGAAATATTTTTTGGATTCTTGTAACAGGAGTTCCTACTTAAACTGAGTGCCACATCTGATGATGAATCTGCATAGCCAGAGCATTATCAATTTCATATTATGGAAGAAAAATTGTTCAGCTATTTGAATTTTTCAATCAGAAGGTACAGATTTTAGGCATAAGCATTAAACTAAATAGACTCGCTATTAAAATGAGGAGAGACAGTGCTGCATCATGTCCAACAAAACTGCTGTTTTCTCATGTAATCGGTAGTAATTCTACTCTCATTTAGAAGCACAGTAAATTTTACATTAATGCCTTGTAGCTAATGCCGTCAGTGCTGTGTAAAAAATAATAACGTTTCTGTAGACTTCAGAAATAAATTGTTTTACCAGGATTTTGCCATTCCTCTTATTCTTCCCAATTCTGCTCTGTTTATGGGGCACCTCTGGCACAGGTTAGATGAGACACAAATTTGATTCAGTTCCTCCAGCTGCCTTGCTGACTGCATTTGTGTTACGGCCCATGACGGCAGAAGAAGCAGAGTGCTCTCTGTGTTGCATTCAAACAGTGTTGAGAGGTGAGGTGCATGCGAGTCCGGGCAATGCAAGGAGGGGCAACAGCATGTCGTACACAGGGACTTCCTTCCCTCAAACTCCCTTGACTTCTTCTCAAACAATCTGAGCAACATTTTTGAAAATCAATGGAGTTTCAAAGTGTCATTTCGATCTGAGGGTTCAGTTGACCAAGAGAATTCTCTCTTTGCCACATAACAAAATGCAATCCTACCGGTAAATATATTAAACTTAAGGAGACATTTTTAGTCACTGATGACTAGCTGTGATAAGTAAAAAAAAAAAGTCAGTGCCCTTGGTCGGTGCCACCTGTTTGCAAACATACACTAAGTATCGAAACTCCATTTAGACATTAGAGACCTGAAACAATATGGCAGGACACAAAACAGACCTACTATTTTGGGGGTAACCCCCCCCCCAGATTGTGCAGGCAGAGCACCAGTACTGCACATATTACTACTGCAGGTAGGTGTTTCTGGTTTTCTCCTACACTGACACTTTAGATTTGCCAGACATGGTTGTTTTTTCCCCTCACACTTGTTCGTAATAACTCTTTAAATAAATGAAAATGGAATATATGACTTCTGCCAAGTCTTTTGAGTTTCTGTTTATTCCACCTCCTGCTCTGGAAGTAAGATATCTCCTATTGTAAACTATTTTGTCCCAGCATTGTAATAGGGATACTAGTAATCCCAGAAGAGCAACGTCTGCTATAAGACATCAAGATTCATCTCAACTACAGTCATCTCAACTGCAGCTAAAAGCAAAAGAAATTATCATGTTCTGTACTCTCACGTCGTATAAATTGTCAAAGCCTAAGATGCTGAATTCTAAATCAAAATCTAGCAGCATGAATAAAGGCTGTAAGTGCTGCATATGTACACATCTAATCTGTATGTGAAGGATTTGAGCACAAAGTTGGCAAATATAGCTCCTGTATCCACAGAAACAAATGTTAGATTTAATTGTCCTCTGTTAGGGTGTTAAGCTGGGTTCACTGTTACAGAATGTTACATTCCCGTATGCGCTGTGGAGTGCACCATAATGAATCTGTTACAGAAACCATCACAAATTGTAAAAGTATCTAAAAGAAGGAGACAGTAGGAAAAGCGTTAACTGTAGCTTTTAAAGTTCAAGTGGAATTACCTTATCCAGAAAAAGCTCTGGTTCATTTTGACTGATGAATCCTCATAACTCATTGACAGAGTGCTATGATCTCCCAAACTGTGAAACATGGTAATGGGAATGCAGTAATCAATATTATTGGCAAATCACAATCTCAAACAGTTACTCTGTGATGAGATTCGAGGGAACATGATAACATTCTTGCAGCTGACAGCCATACAGATATTTCCATTTTTCCAAGAACACACCATTCATCTTTCAAACAAAAACATTACAGTTGCCTCTTCAATCAGGACAGTCCTGCAAACTGAGCAAAGTTCGGAGAATCCTCAGCTATTTAACTGCTGTATTTTTGCATATTTTGAATTTCTGATGGATTTTTTTAGCCTGTTTTTCATAAAATGGAAAGGAGCAATCTTGTAGAATACAGTCAACGATCGCCAGTCTTACATGAGAACAATTTTGGGAATTACTTTCAAAAGAATAAGTAGGGATCCAAAACCAAGTCCCCGTTGTTCCCACTTAGGAATTTTAGATCCCCTGGGTGTAAGAAAAGACGGGGGTATTCTACTGCACAGGAAATGGGATTGGCACATAGAAGATCTCTTCATTACGTACATACCTAGAGCAGAAGCTTTTTTTGAGCATAGGGTCTGCCCTGTCCTTGAAATCTCTGGTAATAAAGTTACAGTACATAAGGAAAGTTTATCATATACTTAAGGTGACACCGCACAGAAATTTTGTCATTCATTATTTTCAAAGATCAAAGATTATTACCTTACAGAAAGAGACTAAGCCAGCATGAGAACTGTAAGTCTTCTTCAAGTGACAGAATTGCTAGAAGCCTAATGGAAAAAAATGTTTTCGTTTAATGAACAAATGCCACGAGCTTCCTCAGACAAAGGTTTCCTGTAACAAAGACTCTGGCAAAACTGGACTTCTACTGATAAAGAGATTTGGTATCCAGTTTGCTGGTTTTGAAGAAGTTATTGGATTTTGTTAAGGAAATGAAACTAGAAAAAAAATCTTTAAAATCTATTTATAAATTTTTAAGAATTATGTGAAGGAAGGACTTTGGTTTGTCCTCTGTGAACTAAAAATATATTTTGCAAAAGTCTTCTCCTCACTTCCCTAGAACACTCAGAAGTAATAATTTATATAGAGAACATCTTCCAGGTCATAAGTCAGGTGAGAAATAAAGAATTAATCAGGAGGAAACTCTGCTGTACTACTGTCTGAAGCTAGGGATGCTGACTGGTGATCTTTGGGTGAAATTTTACAACAAGAATGTATCATGAAAACATCATAAACTACCACACAGAAGAAACTGCAGTGTCTTGGTCAGTAATGCAGAAAATTATGAGACAGTTCTGATTGACTTTTGGTGGAACACATTCAGGAGTTCAAGCTGTGGCTGACTGGATTATCTGCACACTCAGAGGAGACCCTGCAGAACACAGGTCTCAGGTCTGGGATGCAGGCTTGGGACAGAAGCCAGAGAAACAGGCTCTTTGAAGAAGACACGGGGGAATTGTACGTAGCAAAGAGGATCTTTGGAAAGTATATGCAAAGTCTAGTCGCAGAACGAGAAGTACTAAGAAGAGAATTTATAGAATGAAATACTGAAGAAAAAGATGAAAATAGCTGCACTGCCACTCCTTTGGGTCATAGAATCATAGAATGTCAAGGGCTGGAAGGGACCTCGAAAGGTCATCGAGTCCAACCTCCTGCCAGAGCAGGATCTCCTACACCAGGTCACACAGGAACACGTCCAGGCGGGTCTTGAACATCTCCAGAGAGGGGGACTCCACAACCCCCCTGGGCAGCCTGGTCCAGTGTCTGTCACCCTCACTGTGGAAAAATTTCTCCTTATGTTTCTGTGAAACTTCCTATGCCTCAGCTTCCACCCATTGTCCCTTGTCCTGTCATCAGGC
>JAAGNO010002212.1:15486-39046 GCA_033439905.1 Ceryle rudis
TGGAGAGATTCCAAACCCGCCTGGACACTGCGATCCTGGGCCCCCTGCTCTGGGTAACCCTGCTGGAGCAGGGGGTTGGATGAGCTGATCTGTTAAAAACACCCTGCACCCCCCCCCCCCCCCCAAAACCCCACAACAAAATATTAAACAAAAGAAAACCAATTAAAGACTTTTTATGTCTTGGTGTAATTAAAAATTATGAGAATATGAGAGGTGTTAAAAATGCTCTCCATTCTTGTTTCAGTTCATGGAATGGCTTTGGGAAAAAATGGGGCAAGGTGAAATGAGAATAAAACTGAGTTTAAAAAAAAGCAAAGCAGAAAGCAAAACCTCTCAGTTCTGTATTTCTCTTGAGGAACCGATCTCCTGATGACTCTTACCCCAAATCTGAGTTGCAGTTTTGGTTTCAGGTGGCTCACAGTCTGTTGTGTAATGTTTTTCTTGTAGAAATCTTAGAATTATTTAGGTTGGAAAAGACCTTTAAGATCTTCAAGCCCAACAGTTAACCCAGCACTGCCAGGTCACCACTAAACCATGTCCCTCAGCACCACATCTCCATAGCTTTTAATTAGAAACCCATTTAAAGGTGAAGGGCAGACACCAGAAATCTGGTATTGAGAAAAAATAATTTACGTGGCATTTCATTTTACTACCTGAATTTATGTGCCCTGGACGTGAAAAAAATGTTTTCCTTTGTAACCAGGGAAGTGTCTATAACATGAGCAACCTCGAGTCATAATTCTTCCTAAAGAAACCCCATAGTGTGATCGCTCTCTTTAAGAGCGTGTCTGCCTGGCTGCTTGTTCCTGTGTATGGCAGAGTAGGGAACGCAGGAGGGTAACTGGGTGACTTCCACCTACAGTCTCTGAAATGCAAAAATGTTCCCTTTTAGTTTTGGCTGGGATTGAAGAAAAATCAGTTGTCTCATCAGATTTGCATCTGTGTTAATGTGTCGATCCTTTTACTCTTGGAAGCTTTCAGGCTGTGCCTCAGTGTTTTTGTAAGTGTGTGTTCTGATTCCACAGCAAATCCATGAATATTATCCGTGTATTCCCAGTTGCCTCTCCTTCTGTGGCCATTTTGAATTGTGTGTGTGTTCTCCAGGCGAACTTTTATTAGACAATAAATATAAAAAATATATAATATATAAATATATATAAAATATAAAAAAATGTTAAAATAGATTAAAAATACAGTGGGGTTACATTTCACCATAGAACTGCAAAATGAATTCTCTCCCTGCTTCACCATTTCTGGTCAGTGTTATGGAGCCTGCAAGATGATGCATTTGTTATTGGAGGTCATCAGACTCTTTTTGCCTAATTTCTTCTGTGATTTCAGAGAGTCACTTGGAGTGTGGCAAATACGTACACTTCTGTCCGTCAGCCAGTCTGTGAGCACAGATTATACCGTGAGTGGGGTTTGTGTTGAAAATTTCTGACTGAAGTTATTTTCAGGTCAAGCCTAATGACGGGAGGGGTCAAACGAGGTGTAACCAACCCGTGGCTCTTGGAGGAATCTGAGGAAACCAGAGGGCTTGGTTTTGATGATCTCAGGCAGCAGCAGCGAAGGATCATAGAAGGTACAAGAGTTTTTCTGGTTTTAATGAACATTGCAAGGACTCTAGAGAGGAGCCCTTATTAGAAAGTCAGGGCAATAACCTGTGCTGAAGTTTTATTGTCTGTAGATGCCTTAGAATCACAACTGTTTGGGTTGGAAAAGCCCTTTCAGATCATTGAGTCCAGCTGTTAACCCAGCACTGACAGGTCACCACTAAACCATGTCCCTCAGCACCACATCTCCACGTAACATCTTCAGCTAGAACTAACCTAAAAAAGATCTTTAAATTTTGGTCTTCATCATCTGTAAGGAATCTCTAACTTTGGAAGTGTTGGAAAACCTCAGCCTGAGGACATCAAGTGGTCAGTGAGGTCCTTTCTTTGTGATTCAAGTACTGGAAGTTAGGAAATGCCATCAGACTCCAGATCAGTCCTGCTTTAGTCTGCATGTGAAACAACATTTAGAGCTACAGTTCAGGAGTTCAGAAGAGTGACATGAACTCGGGTTGGATGGTCCAGGAGAAACCTGAAGCTCCAGTTTTTGATGACACTGTGGGTGTCCTTGGGGAGGCTGAAGGAGATGTTGAGGGCCAGGCCTTCATCCTGGTGCAAGGAAGGGAGCCACCTTGTACCAATTTTGGCTCCCGGAGCACCACGTCTGGCTGTCTTGCTCTGTGTCACATTGCTGCTTTGCAGTTTGTACCACCACCGACAGTCCAGCCTCCAGCACCTCCTTTTGTCCTGCTTCCCAACAGCTTTGGGCAAGGAGAGCTGAGTGTTTGGTGCCCACTAAGGACTGTGTGTGGTCTCCGCAAACTGGCATAGCGGAGGTGATACAGTTCTTGACATCATCCTTGAGCTGCCTCTGGTGTCTCTTCTGTCCCCTCTTCCATCACATCTCCTCTTGCAGCTCTAAAAAACTATTCAAATTCTTTGGTGTTTGCATCACCTGTTTGTCTTTTATTCACGTTAAAAGTTTCTTGGAAAATTTAAATAGGCTAATCAGGGATCTCTGTGTGTGCCAGAAAACCTGCATTCATGATTGAGTAGCAGCTGAATGTTGGATTCTGGGGTTTTATATTTTTTTGGGACACACACACACATCCCCCCAGCTCAATGTCCCAACCAGAGCAGACAAATTAATTACCCATCATTCACATTATTTTAAGAGTGCTCTTGCCATAAGGATTCCTTTTCATGTTGCGCTGTATTTTTCTTAATATGTTTTAACTTTTTAAGCACAGAGTGAATATTTTTATTCACTTTGATGGTATGTAGCCTGGTATACCAGCAATTTTTTTACATATTTTATTTTTTTTAATGTAATTTTATGGGTTTTTTTCTGGTGCAGAGCAAGATGCTGGACTCGATGCTCTTTCTTCAATCATCTCCCGGCAAAAGCAAATGGGTCAGGAAATTGGGAATGAGCTGGATGAACAGAACGGTAAGAACAAGATTGATTGAGACTCCTTTTGCCTCATTTTTATGTATGATTGTGATTTATTTTTTTTGTACTCCTCATACAACCGCCCTGCTTTTTGCCCACAAAGTAACAAGGCCAGTCTGTGAAGGTTTACGTACGAGTGAGCGCTGCAGGTTCTATCTCTTCATGACCTGGTTGCTGTTGTGTTTTGTTACATACCGTGTCAGGTGTACAACGTGTAACACTTGGTATGTTTTTATCAAGCCTGCCTTTTGGAAGGAGAGGTCTGTCCTTACTTGTGCAAACTACAAAATGAATTTTATGCTCGATCTCTGGCATTTTTCCGTTTTGTGCTGGTTTCTGTGGTAAGCTTTTACGTGTTGCTGGGTTTCACTTGAGTGTATTCTGCATCACGCTTATTCCCTGTCTTTCCTTATTAAATGAATGTAAAACTCTTGAACCAGCAGTTAAAGGAGAAGTGTCATACTGTTTGCTGCAGGTGATTTGGATTTCAAAGATTTCATGGCATTGAATGTAGGATCAAATTAAGTCCAACATTGAACTAGAAAAGTACCTTTAAAATGAGCCAGGATCCAAACGGTGGAATTACCCTCCTGTTAAATGTGCTTTGTTACTCACTTAATTGTTGGCATGACATAAACCGTCCCTCGGAGAGCAGATCCCCCACTCTTCCTGACTTCTTCATTTCTTACGATATGGTAATCGTTCAATTAGAGCCTTGGCACCCTGCCAGCATTCGCCCTTGCACAAAGGCTTGAGCCATATGGTTCAGCCTCGGCTTGTGTTGTACTTAACCACTGAGAAGGTAAATGCCCTTTTATTTGCTAATAAATGATACGCTTAAATCGGCTCCTTCCTGGACCTGTATTTTTTTTCCCCCCTTGTATTTCTCTGCATGTCTGCTCAGAGCGAGGGGTTCCCCTGTTAACAATCACAGAATGTGAATCCCATCACTTGGGAGCTCTATTCCAACTGGGACTGAAGGAAGAGGGCAGCTTTCTCGTGTTCGTCTTGCACACACGGCTAGGTCCGGGAGGGATAGGAAATGTCTCTGCTTATTAATCTTAAGGTTGTTAAGAAATGGTTTGCGCAGCTGGGAGAAACTGCTTAGTGGTCTTGTCATATTTTGATGCTCTGCCTCATATGAGTAAAGACATTTTCAATTAGAAATCTCGGTTTCATAAGATCCTTCCATTAACCGTTGTTTAAAAAGTCATATTAATTGCATTTTTTTGCTCTAAATAGAAAACAGGTGGGAAGCCTGAGCATGTTTAGTAATTCTCTGTGAAACCTTCATTTCTCGTCAGGAAAATATACAATCTGTGTCCCATTTCCCCCTGGTGGGGGTAGGGGAAGGTTCCCCAAATCCTTATGTTCGCGGGACCCTGAAGGTAACGTGCGTTGTACCATCGCATTTCTGCGTGACTGTGGCAGAGTTCTTCTAGCAGTGGAGCCTTGAAACATCTGTGAAATTGGGAATGAGTTTAACCCTCCTTTTTACAAATAATGCCAGTTTTGGTTGTCTTACAGATAGTTACAAAGCCTAGAGCAAAATTCTTCATGTTTTCATGTGAGCTCTTTTTTGTTTTGTTTTTTATTAAGCTCCAGGCAACTCTTTCTTGGAAGATGGAAACTCTTCCGGTTGCTTGGAATAGGAAGTGCTGAGGGTGGCCCGTTGCTGACCATGGGCCAGATCCAGAGGATCTGCTTCTCACTTTCCTAGACTCACAAGAATAGAACCTGCCAGCCATCCTGAGTGGGTTGTTTGCAGATCTTTAAGCAGCCTGAAAAAGATAGGAAATAGTCTGACTCCTGCAGACAGGGACCAGATCACTCCGCCCATGGCTCAATCACTACCAAGCAAACAGAACTACCAGATTTTCTCTGACTTTATGCAGTTCCTTCTTTTTTCACTGATACAGGAGGATACAGTTGGGCACTTGATTGCCACTGGCACACCAGAAAAGCTACAATCTCTAGCAACATTTTCCAGGGCCTGCTTTCCCTTTGCACATCTTATTTCATGTCCCGTGCTTAACTACGTACAGACTTTCCCAGGCGCTCTGCCAGCCCCGTGTCGCTGCTCCATGGTCAGGCTGATGAGGATAACTGCCCTGTAATTTCCCCTGACTTGGAATCTCTTTCCTTCCTAGTGTTGAGTGATAATGGCATCATCTGTATCATGGGGAGGCAGGGGAAGTTCATCTTCATTAAGTGCTGCGTCAATATTTCTTTTTATTCAAGTCCAATTTTCCATCAAATCGCCCATTTTCTGTGGGAAGCTTGACTTCCACTTCCCTGACCTGCTTTGGACATTCCCACCTTCTGCAACTAATTAGGTGCCTTTTGCTTGTACTGGTGTTATGATAAAATATGGCTTAATTCAGAAGTAGCTGATAATGTCTGATAGTTAATGAACCAGACTTTAGGGAGCTGGGGAACTGTACTTATTTTCCAGACAACTTGTTATTCAAAGCTGCTTTTTACCTTCCCTGGCAGCTCAGGCTCGGTTCAGTCGAGATATTTACACTTCCCAGCTCTTCGAGGTGGCCTGAGGCATTTTCCCTTGAATGCCAGTTGGTGTAGCTGTGCATTTGCAGATGCCCAAGTACTGGAGGCATCCTGATTAGTTATGCAAAGTTTACTTCTTGAGTAGAGTTGGTTTGTGTAAATTCTTTTGTGTTTTTTAAATGACTGTCAAATGATTAAACTTTGCTTTTGGAAGGGTAGTTACTTGGTGGGTATCTGTTTTTCCTTCACTGGTAGGCTGCCAGGCAGTGATGAGGAGCAATGCTCGAGAGAGGTTGGTGGAGGCCATCCTGCAGATGGGCCCAGCTGCGGCGGTTGTTGGGCTCTCCAGGAGTGTGAGTCCTTCTCTGGACAGGCTGGGTGCTGCTGGCCTCACTCAGCTCCACGTCCCTGTGACACCTATCTCTTGGCCTATCTTTCTGAGCTTCCTCTGTGGTCAGCAGACACCAGTGGGGATTGCTGAGGTGGAGTCCCTCCAGCCTGCCTGACACATTCACCCCACAGCAGGGCACAGTGTGTTCTGGAAAAGCCTGTTTTTCTGACCCAGAGCTTGGATGGAGGTGGTTCCTTTGCAGTCATCTGCCCTGAGCAGATGAGTCCTATCCTTTAGTTTCATTGCAGTGTGTCCAAGTTTTAATTGGAGTCTCATGGTGTCCTTTACTCAGGTTTTCATATAGCTCTGTCCTTGAGATCTAATGGCTCTGCTCAAAGCCAGCGATCCTTTCCAAAGCTCCTGAGCTTTGTATTTTGTGCTGTTGAGCAAAGTTAGAAGCAGGGTACCAGGAGACATTGTTTTTTTTCCAGCCTCAAGAGTTACTAGCAGTGGGAGAGATGGGGGATTAGCAAAAGAATTTTCCCATCATTAGTTCCAAATTTGGCCCCAGAAAACTTTCTGTAATCCTTTCATCTGTTCCATAAAAATAAAGTAAAATAATAAAGAAAGAAAATAGTGTAAGTGGCCTCTGGCCCTGGTGATGAGGCAATCTAACCTAGTACAATCATTTGGGAAGAATGCTTTCAGCAATCCTGAATGCTGTTTGCTTTACCCTTACAGAGATGTTGTTTTCTCCCTGTGACGTGAGAAGATGGTACCCAGTGCTGGGTGGGCAGTCGCGGTAGCTCGCGAAGTTTGTCGTGGTTGGCATTTTTAGCATATTGCTCTTCCTTTGGTGCACGCTGCTGAGGATGGATTCTTCTGCTTCTGGCTCCCTTCAAGCTCACGTCAGAGCATAAACATGTTCATAAATAGATGAGCTACAAAATCAGACCAGTGTTTATGTCCTTTTACTGGTTGAGAGAATGCTGTACGCGGAGTGAATATCCAGGATGTTCTTAATCAAAATGGATCATTTTAAGTAAACAATCTCTCATAACGATGCTTTAATTACATGGTTATGTAACATTTTTAATTTCTTGTCAAAATCAAATTTCTAAAACAAACCCAAAATTGAAGCATTGTGTTTTGGGGTTTTTTTTTTTGTGTGTTTTTTTTTTTTTTGTGTGTGTGTGTTTTTTTTTTAATAGCTTTGCAATTAAAGGTTGTTGTCTTACCTCTGGTCATAGTGGGTGGCACAGAAGCCTCTGAGGTGAACTGAGCTCAACCTTTCACTTGGTGCCAGTTCAATAGCCCCAGCCTGTGACTTGCCTGGTATATAATTTTTATTAACTTGACTCTTCCATCAAAATGCAGTTTAGAGACTGCACTTGAGGCTGGAGCCCTGTTCTAGCTGCTGCTCTCTGCACAATTTGAATCATTGAATGGTTTGGTTTGGAACAAACCTTAAAGATCATCTAGTCCAACCCCTCTGCCATGGGCAGGGACACCTCCCACTAGACCAGGTTGCTCAGAGCCCCATTCAGGCTGGCCTTGAACACTTCCAGAGATGGAGCAAGTAGAGAAGTATGTAGATAGGTTCTTGTAAAATCAAAGAAAGTGCATGAAAGTCTTCTTGGTGATGCAGAGACTTGTTGAAAACAGCACCAGGAATTGGTGCAGCAGGGACATGACTCTCTCCTGGGGCACTGTTCAACCTCAGGTCTGTCATGTCTGGTGCAGACAGTCCCGTCAGTGTATGGACAGTGAAATGCTTCTCCTAAGGATGATTTTACAGGGATATTGCACAATCAAAAAGGGACTCTAAAGTCATTTCACGTTTCAGTTTATTAAGAACACTTTTGCTCTAATACAAACTAATTAGCCTTGTGTATGGCATATGTTTGAGTTATGGGACTAAACCCAGTGGGACTGTGGATATATTACATCATTGTTAGGATTAGCTTGTAAATAAGAAGTGATTAAAGATTAAATTCTAAAAAAAAGTTCATCATCTTGTCTAAACAATCTATGTTTTCATCATATAGAGTTATAACCCTGCATGCTTTGACCCCCTTCCGAGATGGCTCGAATCCTCAGGTCGCTGGCATTTGAAGGTGTTCAGCATTCCTTGAGAGAGGCTGAAGCACCGGCAGGTACAGGTTTTTTAAAATCCTCTCCAAAGAAGCAGATGTTCTTAATATTCAGAGGTAAAATACCCATCCCTGGCCTGACTGACCGCATAGTGCAACGACAGATTTTTATTTTGCTTCCCAAGCTTACCGTATGGAATAGAAACAGCTTCAGCTTTATTCGGGAAGTGTTCTGACTTTATAGCACGCTGCTTAGTTGGATTGAACCCTTCTTAGGGGGAAAATTAACACCCCTGGTAAAACATTGCTTTTGTCACGAGTGATCTAAGAAGTGGAATGTTTAGTCTGAATGTGAACACTCAGAAGTTGGGGAATGGCAAAACTGAGCTTAGATGGCACTTCTTGACTGTATTTCCAGGCTTAAGCCAATTGCATGCTGTTTTCTGCAGGTCCTGCCTCATTTTGTGCGCAGGATTTGATCTCTTCGGAGGTTGAATCGAGCATGTGTGGTGACAAAACTAATTTGTAAGGTCTCTGCCTCATTTCTTCCAGGTGTGGGACAATGTTTAGTGAATAAGGCAAGGGTTCTAAGAGGATTTTGTGGCAGCAGCAGATAAATGTTGCCTTAGAGTATAAGACACTCTCTGCTCCTGCACAGTAACTCCATGTGATGGTGGATAACCCCTCTTAACCCAGAGATTCCCTTTTGTGTGTCTGCCTTGGCATCACAGGATCTAGTTTGCCAAGGTTTGGAGCTTTGGCACTCAATAGGAATTGTTGTGGGCCGTGCTCTGGATGTGATGAATCATGGAATGGTTTGGGTTGGAAGGGACCTTTAAGGCTCATCCAGTCCAGCCCCCATGAAGTGCTGGGGAATATAGAGCCATAGAATCATTTAGGTTGTAAAACATCATCGAGTCCAACCTGAAATACATGAATATGTTTGGAAGGGTAGATAAGATTTAGTTTATACATGGCTTTATTAAAAAGAAGGTTTTTACTGAACATCCAAAATAAACCTTAGCTATTAGTTTTCTTGGTTTTCCTTCAGAGTTGGGGATGCTGGTGTTTTATCTCCCAAGGAAACTGTCAAAATCAAAATACTCATACTTACTGTAAAGAGGACCATTGTCGGTGGGTTTGGGAGGAAGCTTTTAACTTTGTAGAGCAGAGGTGGAGCTGTGTGCAGTCTGTAAGGAATGCAGCCTTGAGCTGGGTGAAGAGGATAAAACAAAATACTTGCTACCTGTCAAGGAAGTACCTCCTGTGCTGCCTGCTGAAGGAGCTGGGTAAGGAGAGCCAAGGTTGGGCTCAGTTTGAAAAATGTATCGGCACAAACCAGCATACCTGACTTTGCTGCTTTGGTGTTTCCTGTGTTTATTTGTCTGAAAAATTTCCTGGTATTCTTAAAAATAAAACTGGAAACACCAGGGAAGCCAGTGCAGTGTGGATCTGTCTCTAAGCTTGGGTCAGCAGCCAGATGAGAACACTGACACAGGGACCTCTGCAGTAGAGGCTGACAGGGTAATTTTCCTGGTGTTGCGTGATGTGGAGCAGCATGAGGGAGGTGTGAGATGTCTTGCCTGTGGCCTTCACGGGTGGTTGCTGACAGCAGAGGTAAGAATAAGGAGTAAGTGTCTTTGTGCTCCCTTTCAGGCACCAGTGGGATGGGTTTCTAGCATTCAGATGCTTCTGGAGAGCTCTGGTCAGCAAAACAAACCATTTGTGAACACTTTTGAGATGGTAAATCTGTTGTGGCTCTCATAAAAGTCCTTGCTAAGAGTCACTTGTGTCAAATGAGTTTGGACTTATTCTGTGGAAGAGCTTTATGAGTAGGGAAAAGAATTAGGTGTCACTTTGACTTAAGAATGGCTTTGGTGCCTCTGAGACTTGCTTGTAAGTAGTCTATGGAAGCATGGGTTCAAAGGAGTAATCTTCAACAGATGTGTCACTGGTTGGGTAATTGTACTCTGAAATTAGGAACTGGCTGTTCACAGTTGAAATAGAAGTTTGTATTGGGTTGGGCTGCATGGGTCAGTCTGGTTCTGTTCAGCACTGCTGTTAAGGCCGTGGGTGATGAAGTCCACGGTGGGCTTCCTCAGCTCCTGTGTCATACAAAGGCAAAAGAGGCTGCAGCTACATTGGGAGTAATGCTGGAACTTCTCTGAATGGTCTTGAGAAACTAGGGTGAAATTCAGTCAGGCTGCCTGCAAAGGATGACTCTTCTGTAAGGTTTAGTCAAATGAAAGATGAGCACAGTCTGTAGGGTCAGCTCTTCAACATGAACAAATAGGATAAAGTTGTGGGAAAAGCTCTGTACAAAATAGTGTTGTTTGGAGAATATGGGATCCTTCCACTTGGCACCGAGGAGGAGACATTGTGCAGGTTGGGCCAGAACTCTTCAAGGTAACATGGACCTGGCGAGAGCCCAGAGGGTGGGCAAAAGCATGATTTAAAGGAGTCCAGGGAAAATAACCTGCTGGGGTAGCTGAGTTTAGAGAAAATAAGGCTGAGATGGGAACACAAAGTTCTTGAAGAATGAAACAACCTGGTTCGAGAGGGGAGGGAGAAGGCTTTTGTCAGTAGGATTGAGTTGAGATCAAAAGCAGAAAAATCCTTCCATCCACAGCGAAGTGGCTTGTGTTAGGAGGTTGGGAAATCCCTGCAGTGGGACATCCTTAAGAACTTGTGTTATTTGTGATAGCTTGAGCTTAGACCAGGAGATGGACTGGACAGCTCCTTATTTTCTGTTGTGACCTTCTCTAGCTCTTTCTTTCCTGTCTGTCCTACAACTTGCCTTCCTTCAGATTTCTTATTCTGCTGCTTTTATTGAGTTGATCTTTAATCTTCCCTTCTGAAAGTCACATATTTCTTCCACAGACTGGAACACAGGAAGTTCCACCTTAACATGAGGAAATACTTCTTTCCTGTGAGGGTGACAGAGCCCTGGAACAGGCTGCCCAGAGAGGTTGTGGAGTCTCCTCCAGAGACTTTCAAAACCTGCCAGGATCTGTTCCTGTGTGGCCTGCCCTGGCAGGGGGGTTGGACTCGATGATCTCCAGCGGTCCTTTCCAACCCCTACCATACTATGATTCTAACCCTCACTTTTGAAACGGTCCATCAGTATTCCAGCATGCTTGCTCAACTGGTTCCCCTTCTGTGTCTGACTCCATCTCCCTCTAACTTCTGTGTGTCCCAATGTGAAAGCATTTGGGGACTGTAGCTCCTGAGGCCGCTGGAGAGTCTGTACATGTATAAAACAGCATTGTTCTGAAAGGTTTGAAACTTTAATTCTTTTTTTTTTTTTTAAAGTCATCTGGAAGCAGACATCCAAGTTGGGAATCTTGAGCTTGAGTTGTTAAAAATTTTTCAGCAACCATATATAGGGCCAAAATAGGTCATACTCCCAAGCTGGAGTGTGTATTTCTTACGCTTTGTGTACACCGTACTACTGGAAGATGCTCCTTTTTCTCATGGTGTTTTTTTACAGCTTGAGACTGCATTTTCAGAAACGGATAAAGCAGGGAAGCACACCCTGGCTGAGAAGAAAAACATTGCCCTTCTGTTCCTGGGGTGCACACGTACAGACAGATGCACGCACAGACAGATGCACATGCATGGAAACGGGGCTCCTGGTGTACATGTACACGCACACACACAGGGCTCCTGGTGTACATCCACATACAGGCGGCTCCTGGTGTACATGCATCCACACCCGGCTCCTGGTGTACACACACGCAGCACTCCTGGTGTACACACATGCACACACACATGGCTCCTGGTGTATGTACACACACATAAGCAGTGCTCCTGGTGTACGCGCACACACACGGCTTCTAGTGCGTGTGCGTGCACGCATACGCAGGGCTCCTGGTGCACACACACAAAGATCCACTGGTCTCCTGGTGTGCATACACCAGAAGCCTGCACACAGGGCTCCTGGCACGCACACAGGGCTCCTGGTGTGTACTCACACGCACACACACAGGGCTCCCGGTGTGTGCACACAGACACAGGGCTCCCAGTGTGTGCGCACACAGACACGGGGCTCCCAGTGTGTGCACACACAGACGCAGGGCTCCCAGTGTGTACACGTACACACACACGGGGCTCCCAATGTGTACACACATAGACACAGGGCTCCCTGTGTGTACGCACACTCACGCACACACACGGCTCCCGGTGTGTACACACAGACACAGGGCTCCTGGTGTGTATGTACACACAGACACACAGAGACACAGGGCTCCCGGTGTGTACGCACACACACACAGACACAGGGCTCCCGGTGTGTACGCACACACACACACGCGCGCGCGCACACACACACACACGGCTTTGAGTGTGTACACACACACGGGGCTCCCGGTGTGTACATATGCACACACACGGGGCTCCTGGTGTGTAGCACACACACACACAGAGACACAGGGCTCCCGGTGTGTTACACACACACTCACACACAGAGGGCTCCCAGTGTACACGCACGCACACACTGTGCTGCTGGGGTACACACACACTGGGCTCCTGGTGTGTGTACACACACAGTAAGTCTGTCTGGCCTCTTGGCACCATCCGTGTTTTTCCTTGAACAGTTCAAGCTGTAAAATAACTGTTCAACATTTGTCTTCTCAATTAGGTGGATTTTTCCACAGTCAGTCAGTCCCTACCTCAGCCGCACCGCGGTGGGAGGGGGACTCTGTCTTCCTTCATCTGGCTTCACAGCGATGAGAAATGCTGGAGAAATAACCACTAAGGAAAAATGAGTTTTTAAATTATTTTTTTTAGCCTTTCTGGTTTTTTTGATAAGAAATATGATCTTAAACATCTAGTTGGTTAAGTGTGGACTTCAGTTTTGTAGCAGGGCTTAGGGAGAGCTCTAGTAAGGATCTAAGCCTCAACTTCTTAGCAGAAGAGAGTTTCCTATCTGCTTCTTCAGGCATTTGGTGGAAGCTGTTTAAAAAGAAAACAAAACCTGGCTGTAATTGTGGAGATTTCAACATGCTGAGGATTTTTTTTCCGTGCTAATTTAGCTTTACCCCTCCTGTTCAAGAAATCTCAAATTGGGACCATAGAAAGGGGATTTATTTTCCTTGCCTGCTTTCCTACTTTCTTAGGGCTGCTGCCTGTCATGCGTCATAAAGAAGCAGAGAGGCACAAGCCCGGGCTGTTCTCTATTACAGCCCCAGTTTGGTGAGTGCAGACCAGTCTGGGAGCAGCTGGAATTACTGATCCCAACCTTGCAGCCGCCACGTGCAGGAAGGAGAGGCAGGAAATCAGGTGTCTTGTGCAGAACGGCCTTTGCTAGGAGATCCAGGAAACCGTTACGGGAGGCTCTGTATAATTTTATTTATTTTACCCTCACGGATAATATTGAGGTGTTACATCCGGCTTGTTCTCCTCAAGCACCGTCCCGCTGGGTTTTGGCTGATTCGGGGGAGGTGTTAATTCTGTCTTGGAGACGGGGTCCCAAACACATTCCCGCTCACTCCCCAAGAGCTGCTCTTTGTTCGGTGTGAGCAGGACGGCGGCTGCTTCAGCATTTTCAGATGATGACGTATCGCTGTCTCTGGGCAATGTTTTAATCTCGACCTGTTAAGCCCCACTTAGGCTAAAAATAATGTTTTTAAATATTGGCTATTTGTGGCAAGGCAATGCAGTTTATACTTCCTTTTATACTTTCAAAGACTAATTGTAGTGCTGTCTCTGTCCCTTCCCTTTTCAGAGGTTTTTTTGGGGGGATTTACAGGGGAAAAAGTCGGTGACTGTGCTTGCCTAGGCATGACTGGAAGGAAGGGTGATACTCAGGCGTAAAAGAAAGCCATACTTGATAGGAACCATCCAGTCTTGCATCATGGTGATTTCAGGGAGTGGACTGTTGGATGCCTAATAGGCTTTTAATAGATTTCCCATAAAACTCGTAGGGTTGAAACCTGAATGGTTACAACACAGGAGAGAATAAGAAAACCATGTTTCTGGGCGTGTTCTTATCATGAGGTATTGCTGGAATTTGAAGAGTGCTTTGAACTGGGTTTGCTCACCACCAGGCGGGTTGGTGAGTGCTCTCTAGCAGATTTGTCTGGTTTTCCCATTACCTCCACATGTGCTTCCAGCTCATCTCTCCTCCTGCCTTTGCACGGAGAAACTCCTTACTCTCCTGTTCTTAAAGACACCAAGGAGAATGTAAGAGAAGGCTCTGGGGAGACCTTGTGGCCTTTCAGTACTTCAAGGGGCCTGTCAGAAAGGTGGGGACAGACTTTTTAGCAGGGCCTGTTGTGACAGGACAAGGGGTGATGGATTTAAATTAAGAGGGAGATTAGACTGGAGAGAAGAAAGGAATGTTTTATGCTGAGGGCATTGAAAACCTGTCCCAGGTTGCCCAGTGAGGTGGTCGATGTCCCATCCCTGGAACCATTCCAGGTGAGGTTGGCTGGGGCTCTGAGCAACCTGCTCTAGTTGCAGATGTCCCTGCTCACTGCAGGGGGATTGGACTGGATGAGCTTGAAAGGTCACTTCCCACCCGAACCTGTTTATATGGCTTCTCTGATGCTTATGTTGTCAAGTCCTCTGGTGATTATGGCTTATTGTGGCCCAAATCACTGGTGCTGATGTATTCAATGTTGGACTGGTGTTCAACACAAAATATCAAGTAGCTTTTGTTGCTGCCCAAGAAGCTGGGCCAAAGGTGAGACAACAGAAGCAATTCATAGGTACAGTGCTGTGGGTGGATTTGTCATGTAATTTTTAAGTGTTGGATGTTGGGTTTTAAAGGAAGTTTAAAGTGCAGAGTTTTGCCTTAAATGGTTTATGGGAGCTGATTTTTTTTTTTTACGGAGGGATTTTAGCCTCTTGTGTTAGACCTCTTTCTTTAATGCCAGGTAGACAGAGTGCGGAAGGGAGTTTGGATGCAGTGGTGTGAAGTTGAGGTGAGGTGGTAGAGCAGGTTGTACTGTTAATGATCAGAGCTCAGGTTTTGTGCTGGAGGTGGGTTGAGATCAGGGCTACCATTCCTGTAGGCTGGAGGGATCACACTTGATGTACAGTGGACCGTTCAAAGTGTGTGCAGCAGCAGGTAAGAGCCTGGATGGATGCAGCGAGGAGGCTGAAACTATCTACTCCTGTGGAAAATCCTCTCCAGACTGGTGCTGAGGCCGTTCCAGGCCCACTCCCTTACCAAGCAGTCCTGAACTGCCCTGCTCTGGCAGATGGAGAGACCCCCCCTCATGTTTATCCGTGGCCAGGCAGTTTTTGTTCTCTGCTGATCTGTTCTGCAATAAACAAACATAACATATGGGATCGCTTTGGTGATCAGCACCAGAAATGCAATGGCTTGCAGTGCCCTGGCCATCACAGGGACAGAAAGCAGGGTAAAGCTGGGTGCGCCAAGTGCTTAGGTCTCCGTTGCACAGTGTTTGAATGGCAATTGTGATGTTCTCGCTCGGTGAAACACTGCTTAGATATTTGTAAATTCTCCTGCTAGATCCAGCCTGGCCATGGCAGGTGGTACCTGGCCCCGCTCAGACATGGAAGTTGGTCCCACGGCTGCCTGTTTGCAGGAGGTGTGTGCAGAGCCCTTTGGACTGGCTGGAAGCAGCAACAGGAGTAATGGGAACAGTTGGTTGCTTCAAGCTACGTTTCAGTCCTAAACATAATTAGTGTGACATGAACATGGGTTTCTTTTTAAACGGTGAAGTTGATATCTGAAAGCATACTGAGAGCACTTACAATACAATTATTTTATCTGGTTTTGATTATTACTATAAATTAAAGAAAAAGAAATAATAAAGTAGCTTCCTTGCAAGTGGAATAAGTCTTAGGAGCGTAAGCTTTTTCTTGAATTGCTGATGTATTTAAATGTGGTTTATCCCTTCGTGTCCCAGGCCAGATAAGATGATACAGGTATTCTCCTACTTGTGCCGTTGATCGTGAAAAATACTCTGCCGTGCGACGTGACTCTGGTCCTTTTCTATTGCCCCACGGACCTCCGAGTGTGGGCGTCATGTACTTGTTGCCCCCAGTGAACTGCTTTTGTTGTTAGATGTCAAGAACCAGAATAATCCTCCGGTACTTTGGTAGTACAGGTCTTGGACATGGGAGCAGACAAGATTCATCCACCCTCTCTCCCAGCAGATTTTTGTGAGAAACAATTGAGCGTGAAGGGAGTAAATCACATACACGAAAAAAGCTGTTGTAATATGAACCGTCTGGCATCAAAGTGCAGGGGCACTATCAAATATGTCTTTTGGCTACACAGATCACATTCAAGAGTTCTGAAATAACTCCAATGATGTTTAATATCAAAATTTAGTTGGAAATTTTCTCATAGAATCAAGTTTTGCTGAAAAATGCTGGTTTGAGTCCAGTCTTTAGTCTGAAACATCTGGGCCTGACAGCCTTTTTCCAAGCTCAGGGTAGGGATTCAAGAGATACCTTTGTCTGTGCTAAAGTGCTGGGTTTGGCTCTGGGATAGCAAGGCCATGGGGCTCCTCCCAGTTGTGAGGCAGGATGCCCAATGTATTGACCTGGGGACCAGAGACTCCAGGGCTCCCCTGCGGCCGCTCAGCTGAACCTGCTGCAATGATCTCGTCTTGGTGTTGACAGAAACACTGAAAGGAGTGCTGGTTTCAAGTGCTGCCAGGGATTTCAGAAGTGTAGTTTTGGTCTGTTTTGGGCAGACTCTGCATCAAAATAAGGTAATGTTTGATGGTGGAGTCCCCATCCCTTGAGGCATTTCAAACCCGTGGGGATGTGGTGCCGAGGGACGTGGTTTAGTGCTGGGGAAATGGTTGGACTTGATCTCAAAGGTCTTTTCCAACCAAAATGAATCTATGATTTGGCATAAAATCCCCAAATGTTTTTTTCTGTGTAACTCTGTCCTTTGTGTATCTAGAGCCATGTTGAAACCAGAAGGAAGAAGGACACAAGCCAGCCTGGACACAGCTGTCCAGGTCGCTGGGTTAATACCCGTTGGCAAATGCACCAGGCTGTGATGCCCTGACGCAGAGCTGGGGAGGGGGGCTGGTGTCCAGTTTCTCCCTTTGCAAGGACCACAAGAACAAAGGCGTACTTTAGAGGGCGGAGGGGAGAGAAGAGTATTTGTTCCTTACTGGTTGCTTGTCATGTGGGTTTGTTGTTGCTGTTGCTGTTGTTGTTGCTGTTGTGTGAGAGAATTATAGTGGGAAAAATGGTGATTTTTAGGAAGAACCTTGTCATTTTACTATGTCGAAACCCTTCTAATTGTTGTTAAGTTGCAGAGGTCTGGTATCCCTGCTGTAGCATAGGTATGTAGGGGACTGAAGCCTTGGAGGTGGTCCTTGGTTTAAGTAAAAATCCATCATGACTTGGCTGAGCTCTGAAGTCTCCTTGAAGATGCTCTGATAGAGACCTTTTCATCTGTCCACTTCATTTTCTCCGGCTATTTCCCTCAGCAAGGTTTGCCCCGGCTCTCCGGGGATGGGTCAAACTTCACCCTTTGCCGGGGTTCAGAGGCCGAGGCAGGGCTCACTGGGTGGAGGGAAAGCAGGAGGTGCCCGTCGGTGCCGCAGTGTTCGGCAGCAGTCAGCTATGAGCTGGGACCAGGTCGCAGGGAGGGATCCTTCCAGGCTGGGGCAGTCCAAGAGAGTGCCCCAAGCACTGGGGAGACTTGGGTGACACCTCTTCATTTTGGACTTACACTCTTAAATTCCTGCAGCTCACCTGGGCATCTTACCCAGAGACACAGCTTTGCTTGCTGTTAGTAGCTCTGTTACCTGCTGTTCTTTTGGAATATTGATATTTTCCGTATCCCTGTGTTATCCAGTTGCTATGCGACGGGGTGTGGGTATCGCGTTACTGTAATTGGGTTTTCAACCAGTGTTTGTAGATAACGTGGGGTTTTGCCAAAGAAAATTAGCAGCGTGAATTGAACTCGAAAGCGGCCTTCCGAAACATGATATTTTAAATGAATAGAAAATCAGATAAGCTGGGAGGAAAGTTTCCTTCTGGTCGAGCTTTGGACATAGGCTACTTTTTTATGTAATGGTTCCCATTATAAATAAGTATTTACACTTGGAAATCATTACTGGGACCAAGCTGCCTCGGAGCTTGTGGATAGCAGGAGAAGGCTGTAGCGCGGTACATATGCATGTGCTAATGATCAAAGAGCTTGTGAGATTATGTGTTTGCTGGTCCTGGTTTATTTGGGGGGCAGCTGGGGTCAGGGTTGACCAGTTGGGTTTTTCCCGCTGTTTTATGGTACGTCACTAATCATAGGTAATGGTAGCGGTGCTTGAACTTGAATAGAGTCCATTTAGCTTAAGTGTAGTACTTTAAGCTGTTGTGGCTTCACTTCTTAGGGGAAAAACTCCATTTGGTGCTTTTTTACAATAGCAACTATAATAGTTTTGCTTATGGGTAACGTGGGTGGTGTGTTTGCAATGAAAGGAAAATTACTTTCATAGTTGGAGACCACAGGACTGTTGTGAGGGAAGGTCTGAAGGTTTGCATGTAAAATTGGAGCATTCCTCCTTTTTGTTACAGGGCTGTGCCTTTGGCCACCATGAATGGTGCTTATTCTTAAAGCAGAGAGGTGGAATATTCAGTGGTGTTGAGCATGGTGGAGGGAGAAGAGCACACACAGGAGAGATCCTTCACATCTGGGTGTTGTGTTGGCTGAAAATTACTCAGTGATGACTCTTAGTAACCTCCTGTTCTTCTTGAGTTCATCATCATTCTGGAGACGTTTCTAATCCCTCCCCTCCAGTTCTGTTCTCCACTTTCTGAAACTTGTTTTCAAAGCTTTCTCATGCTAGACCAGAACTAGAGACAGCACATTTAACCTGATCATTGGTTTTCTGTACGGAGCTCTGTATCATAGAGTGGTTTGGCTTAGAAGGGACCTTTCAGGGTCACTTAGTCCAACCCCCCTGCAGTGAGCGGGGACATCTACAACTAGAGCAGGTTGCTCGGAGCTCTGGCCAACCTCACCTGGAATGGTTCCAGGGTTGTGACATTGACCTCCTCTCTGGGAAACCTGTATCACTTCCCTCCAGGGAAGGCTGGGTGCTTGTAGGGTCTTTACTCATCATCCATTCGGTGAAATCTGTCTGCTGATGTGTAGATGTGGCAGGGCTAGGGTGGGATGGGTGGCTTTAAGGTGCATGGTAATGTCTGTTGAGAACAACAGTCTGGTGCTGCTTGTTGAATCTCAGCTGGTGGCAAGGAGACGCTCACTGGGAGCTTGCTGTCAAGCTTCTCACTTGACAGCCTGTTGGGCTTCCTGTGCCTCTGGGGTGCTATTGACAGAAAATTAGCTCATTTTCCTCACTGTGGAGCTGCTTGTGTGATGGGGCACAAAGAACCTTTAATCACGCTTAGGGAAGTGGAGCTGAAGGAGTGCAAGGACGCTTCTGTTTGCAGGTGCTGTCTTTGGTCCCCTTTTCAGGGGCCTCCAGCCTTCTGGGGAAGGATCTGTATGATGCTGTGTTTTCCTGCTTTGGAAAATACAAGAACTAGGATTAGGAATATGCTCAGGAGGGGAGTGATGGCAATCTGGGTTTCTCTTAGCCTTTCTCATCACTTTCTGGGCATGTTTTTGCTTACCAGTTCTCGTATGGCTTTTGAGCAGTGATAGCAGTTCAAGAGTGAGAGCCCCACACGTGGCATTGCTGCTCCTGGCTGCTGAGCAGCAAGTGACCACTGAATCCTGCTGCTGACAGCTTTGCTGCTTGGCAGGGCTATGAACTGTCTTGGGAGAGTCTGGGGGTCAGTTTTTATAACACTGCAGCACCTTATCACCTGGAAAGCTCTTCTAAAAAACAGACAGCCAACGAGAGACTAACATCTGACTCGGGGACCGATTCCACCTTCCCTTAACGCTTGGCATGGATTCTATCTTTTGGAGAAAGGAAACCAGCGTATCCAGTTCTGCACTGCCCCGTGTCAGCACTCGGGACACAACACCTGGTGATCTGTCTCCCCGTGTTGCAGTTAGATGTTGAAGAGGCACATTTTTGTTCCACTTGCCAGAGTAAGGGACCTCTCTGAACTGGAAATAAAGCCCAAAGCTGCTGAATGGTTCCTAACCGGCTCTCTAGCCAACTGGAGTTCATGTTAGGAGAGAACGGCAGGAGAGGCTTTGTGAAGTGGTGGAAGGTTACATCCCTCAGAAGCAAACATCAGTGGAAAATATAATAATCAAAGCTTCTTTAAAAGAAACCTTACAGCTTTATTAAATGCCTCAGGCATATTTCTCACTCTGCTTTCTGGTGAGTAGTCACAGTGCAACTGTGGTGGCATTTCAAATAAAATTGTCAAGGCTGAGGAATCACTTCTGGTAGGAAAGCTGATGTTCCCGCCCATTAGAAACTCTGATCTCCATTCTCCAGCCGCTGGGCCAAATCTGTACTGTTTTCAGCAGGACAAAGTCGTGTCTCATTGTTTCTCAACTTTCCTGTCTTCTGTTGCTCTCGGTGTGGTGCCCTGGCTACAGACCAGTGGCAGCCAACGGCTGTTCTGAGTATCTGTGTTCCTCTCTGGTTTTGTTCTGAAGGTAGTAAAGGTTCCTCAGTCTCTTTCAAATTTTTGTGAATAATGGAGAAAAATAAACATTAATATGGGATCTAGGGCACCTTTTAAAGGGAGCATGTCCTGGGCTTGCTGTACTTCATGCTGTTCTCAACTCGTGTGTGCTAACAAGTGACTGACATCATTTAGGATGTGAGTGTGTGTGTGTGTGTGTGTGTGTGTGTGTAGTTTTGCCCATTTGGTACTTTTTAAAAGTGGCTCTGTTTATTTTTGATTGTAAAAATCTTTATGCAGTTGATGTGAAACTGAATTGAAGGATGATCAATGTTCTTACCTGCAAAAGCAACAGCAGACATCAACCTGACCCCAGTTATGAGGAAGATTAAGAAAATCACTCCTTTCAGAGTTGCCAGGAGTATTTATATCTTTCAAATAAGTCTGCCAATACAGTGTTTACAGAAATTTGAAGGGGAAACCAGTTTTAACAGGCATTAAAATAGAGCAGCTGGGCATTAAAAGCAGCAGATATTGTCTGCCTGAAGTCACCTCAACGTCCTGATGTCCCCAAAACACAAACACAGCAGAAAAGCCATTCTTCAGTTCTGGGATAAAACCATTTCCCAAGCTGCCTGGCACCACTGACTTCAGCGGGAGGGTTGGTTTTTGAAAGGGGGGATGCGTTCCAGCAGTTCTCGCTCCCAGTTGTTGGATGCAAACAAGCTGCAGACGCTGCGCAGTTGTAGTCCTGCCCTCGGTAACTCGGGTTGTTCAGATGTGCCGCTGAGGTTCCCAGCGGATCCTCTGGTGTTTCCGGATCAAAGGAGCGGTGGTAACCACTGAAATTCCCCAGTTTAGCTTAGCTCAGAAGGTTCTGGGTACATTAGGAAGACCTATCATCGCTGGCAGGGGCCGTCAGACGCTGCTTCTTTTTCTGTCCAACTCTGAAAGCCAGTTAGCTGCTAAGACAGTCCAAAGATGTGGAGATCGCTGCTGTGTCCCCCTGGGTGTGTGGTTCTGCCTGCAGAGGAGGAGGATGCTCTTGGGCTTGTACCCCCAAACTGAATCTTTTTAATGCCCACCGAAGGAGGTGGGAGCCGGAGGAGCTGGTGGCTGCTGCTGTGAGCATGTCATAACTTCTGTTTGGTGAAGTGGGGATAAATTAACTCGGTGCTTGCTGATGCTGTTCACATGCAGCCTGTGCTTTTGATCTGGTTTAGGGGTTTGAAGACTCCCTTCTTCTGGAAAAAAGGAGGAGTAGGGGAAGAGAAATCCAATTGTTTAATCCATTTCCATGTCCCTTTCCCCACATCCTAAACATGAAAAATATCGGTTAAGTTTCCCTTTGGCCCTGGGGGAAGAAAAAAGGAGTCTCCAGCTGGAATTCATGAAACTTTGTTGAACGAGTGAGCAGTGTCATGGATTTGTGGGGAACTTGTTAGAGCACAAGTGGTGTGCAGAGAGTGAACAGCCGTTTCATGCACACTTAAACTGTCCTGAACCACCACCCTCCCCAGTCATTCTTCATCCTTTCCATGTGGGAGAGAAGCACAGCATAAACCATTTGAAGAGCAAGTTAGAAATCAAAAGGTGTATTTTATCCCTTGTAAAAAGAAGGCCCGGCTTTTCTTCTTGCTTTTAATATTGCCTGAAATAATGCTTATATGTTATTTCCAGGGTGCTTTTTAAAGTGTGGGGTCAGTGAGAGGTTGCAGGTTTGATGGTCCTGCAGACTTGTGCTTGGCAGTGATGCTGTTCCAGAGGAATGTGGTTTTCTCCTTTGAGCCTTCTCCTGAAGACAGTTGCCCAACAGTTTTAAAAAGCCTGTGCTGTCTGGAGGGGAGGACAAGATGAAAGTGTCCTTCTCAGTGGCAGTGTTGCAGAGCAGAGAACAGGTTGAGCACATCTAGCTGCTCGGTAGTGAAGTGTCTTATCCTGGAAGCAGGGCATCTGTCTCCTGGGTCTTTGTCCATCCCAGTGATGAGATGCACTTAGTGCACCCTGGCTGGGGTTTGCAAGGTGCTGAGCTATAGTTTTGGCACCGCTGTGTCTCTCAGCAATGCTTGTGTCTCTCCCTGTCACCGTGGCTCAGCTCCTTCAGGAGCGTGACCCTGCTTATTTGATTTTCTTGCTCCTGAAAATGGCCCAAAGTGTTTTTTGTTTTTTGGTTTTTTTTTTCCTTAAGTTGACTTCTGACTGTCATCGAGGAGTTGTTCTCCAACAAGAAAATTCAATGAATAAGGGTAGGACTAATGTTCTGCATCCACATTTTCTCATTTAAACTGCCTTCAGCTCAGAGGGGCTCTGCTGATGGGGAATAAGAGCTGTTGGCCAAGAGATCAGAGTCATGTTCCGCCCCTTTCAGACAGGGATGCCAAGCACCGGGTGGTCGTGCCTGTGTTTTCTCGGAGTAGCTGTCCTGAAGCCGTTCCTGTGCTTAGTGTGGCCCTTCCATGCTGAGGTTACCAAGGACATTGTTCAACCCCTATTTGGCTCTGCTTCGTGTGCTCGCTACCCTAATTCTCTTGAATTTATCTCATTTGTTTTGGTCATCATGCCACATGTACTCCCTTTTCTCAGTAAGCGAGAGGGAAGTTGATATCTTAGTTTTCACTGGAAATAAGTTCTCTTCTTGGCATGTGCGTGGTCAGTGGTATTCATGAATCGTGTGTATATGATCTCCAAACTGGGGGAACGAGAAAAAACCTCTCGTGGGTTTCTGCATTTAGTAACCCAAGCTCTTCTTAGCAAACAGCTCTGGCTCTCAGTCTTGCTGCTTTCAAGCCATTGAATTTGTGACAAGAGTAACACAGACATGCCCCGGCCTTCTCCCCAGGAGCACGGATTGTCCGTGCAGGCTGAGGGGTCAAGAACATGCGGTTGTACGGCACCAGGCGCGGTACCAGCATCGGACAGTCCGTGATGCTTTCGGATCAGGCAGCTGCTTGTGGGGCTGCCGAGCCCTGGATGGTCTGGAAGAGCTGTCGAGGTGTTGTTAACTTCATTGTTTTTAACACACACACCTTAAAAGCTGTTCAGATATCTTCTCCCATGTGTGGCAGAGATGTAGATTTTCAGTGAACTGAGAGAATCCACAGAAGTATGTTGAATTTAGCTCGCT
>JAAGNO010002212.1:39569-67528 GCA_033439905.1 Ceryle rudis
CGGTAACCTGGAAGTGGGGCCAGCGGATCCCGGTGTGCTGCATTCCTCCAGCTACTCCCCGTGGGCGCCCTGCAAGATGATGGATAGTTCAGCATCTTTGTTCTTTGTTTTCCTTCTAACACTGGAGGAGTTTAAATCACCGGGAGAGAGGACTTGACGCGTCTCCAGTTACACAAACAAGCAGTGCTGCACTAGCTAAAGCTGAACAGCCTGTTTTTGGGAGAGGTGAGTGGAGACCTCGAATGCCATTCTTTGAGAAAGGTCTTTCTCAAAGTCACGGCAGTGACACAGATGTTAAGCTCGTAGGTATTGCAAAAATTGGACGTCGTTGCAGCACTTGGGATGCTTTCCAGTAACAGCGTGTGCCTAGCGAGGAGCTTATCGCCGCCGTACGGTGTTCGGGCCTCGATCCTGCATAAAATATACTGTGTGTTGTCAGACACTTAGCTAAAAGAAAATAGAAGATGTTTGCTTACCTTTTAACTTCAGCTGGTTCTTTCTCTTAAAATAATAACTCTCAGGGAAATATTAATATGTTCCAGCTTCCATGGAGCAACCCCTTGTCCCCCAAACCTCAACAAGGGAAAATAACCACTGCATAGGTGCAGCTTCACCGAAGCGGGAGGTATCAAGTTGCACATTAATTTTGGATGCTCGGCAGTAGCACGTGGCTGTGGTGTCAAGCTGTGCAGTCAAGCAGCCAAGCTGTGCTGTCAGAGGTGCGCTCTCTCATACACCTGGGAACAGCTCTGTTTGTGACTGCTGTTGAATAGTTGTGGTCTGGTTGTTGGAACTTGGGATTTTCATTCTTTGTTTGCCCAAGGACTCACTTGATGTCTTTGGGCAGGGCGCTCTACCTTTTTTTTTTTTTGTTTCTTGGCCCCCCCAAGAAAGGTATTTCCCCTATTATGGTGCTTGTGAACCTCAGCTGCTCTTTTCTGAAGGCTGTATGGAGTTAGTTTCCAAAAAATCTGTGGGATTCTTTGATTTTTGATAAGGCACCTCTTGCTTGACCCTTCATTTTTCTTCAGCACGGTTCAAATCATCATCTTATGATTGTGGAGTTCTAAAATGTAGTTATGAGGATGAAGCCCTGAGTTTATCTTTGGGTGAGCTGCAGCAATTGACTGTGTCCTCAGCTTGTCCCAAATCCACCTAAATACGTATTGGTTTGTTGGAGAGAGAATCAACGTAACATGGAGCAGGTGACAAGTGTGCTTGGGGCTGCCACGACAGTTGGAGTCACTGCACCTGCCCACAGCTTGGTGAAAAAATGTCTTTCAAAATTCAGATTCTTGTTCCAGAAGAATGGATTTGAGGAGAAACAGGCCCAGAGAAGAAGCAAAAGCTGTGGAGGGCGACAGAAAGTTTATAGTGTGGAGAGAGGTTCTGATGTTTTGGTCGTGTACTCTGGCCAGATGTGGATGGGTAGGTGATAGGGTTTGCTTTCTGCTCGTGTTTTGGCAGTAAAATACCAGGGAGGGGAAAAAAACTATTGAAGCTGATGAAGAATACTGGTTCGAGAAAAAAATGGGAATAAATTGACTAAAAATAGTACAGACAAGAAAATTACCTTTTTGTGTGTGTGTGTTGGTTTTGTTTGTTGTTGTTTTGTTTTTTTTCTCCTACCTGAGAGATAGAAAATTCCACAGTAGCTACCAGGAGAAGAAATGGGCAAAAAAATTAATCTGTTTTTAAGGTGGAGTTTGGTTTACTAAAGAGTTCGTGACTTGATTGGAAGGGAACTGGCCTGGATCTGGATGTTTTTCAAGGGTTTCTGTCTGTGAGCATGTGCTGCTATTTGAGAGTAATAAAAACAGATAAGCTGTGTTTCAAACTTATTTTTAAAGGTATAGGCAGTAATAAAACGGCTGTATATTGAGTCTAGAAAGTGGCAAACCCAAGTATTGATGATTTCATTTCTTCCATTCCATCAAAAAACTGTATCTTTTGAAAAGGCCACTGGATTGTGTAACGTATAAAGATGCATCCAGGGAAATACCCTGCAGCGCAGGCAAGCTTGAAGGAATCTGTGCAGTCCCATTACAGGCACTGGGGGGGAGCGGAGGAGATCACCATTAATAATTTGTAACCTACATGAGCATGCATTGCGCTGCTAATTTTTTCCTGCTGCTGAATTAATGTCAATGTTGAAAGTATAAACAATTCCCCGCATAAAATTTTGTTTAGTTTGCCTTGTCCCACAGATTAACAAATCTGATTACCGCGTTTAAATTTAATACCCCCCAAAATTCCCTAAATGAATGATTCACTGGGAGGCCATGAGCAGATGTAATTATCTATGAAAACTAATGAATCATGTCGTGAGGATATTTTTCCTTGCAGCTGCCTCCAATTAGTATGTCCGTCAATTCCAAGAGTACCGCCGGCGTAATCCCAGTGTATCGGTACCGCTGGATCGCTCTCCTCCGACAGTCTCTCCAGCAGTCACACCGAGCAACGAGGAATTCTCCGTCGCTGCCTTTGTTGTATTTTTGGAAAGGGAAAAGCGATGCGAAGGTGTTTGGAAAATACTCAGGTGATGGAGTGGTGGTTGGTTTGGCTGCAGCTCTTTCATACTCCCCTCACAGGGATGCATTTACAGAAACTGGGTTTGACGAGGATTTAAAGCTTCTCCGCGCTAATTTGGCTGTTGATATTCTTAGATGGGGTCAGGGTGTTCACACGGGAAGCTTTTGCCGAGCAGCTATTTTCCAGTGTGAATCAAGTTCTCGTTTGCTTAGGGTGGCACTTTGGTACCTACAAGAGTGGATAAAGGAGGTTTTCCCCTCTCCGGTTAAGTGGTGGAAAATCTTTAACAAACAGCTCTGATATCCTGTAAACAGTTGTGTGAAAAGAGTTAAGTATTAAAGGAGAGTCCCAAAAGCCTTAGAGAGGAGAGAATTTCTCTTGGATCACTGATTTGATAGCCAACGGGCCCTGCATTGGCTGGTCCTCCTTGTCTCTCCAACAAGTCTATCCACTCTATAATTATTTTCATGGGATCACAGACAGGTTTGGGTGAGAAGGGACCTTAAAAGCCAACTAGTCCAACCCCCCTGTAAGGAGCAGGGACATCTGCAACTAGAGCAGGTTGCTCAGAGCCCCGACCAACCTCACCTGGAATATTTTATCTGTCATTAAATTATCTCAGGATGGGGTAATGTATCAGAAGGTATTATGGGAAATGTGGGTGTGCAACATTGGTGAACTGTCCTCTGCTTGTTTTCTTGGACGCTGCAGTTGGGCTGTGTACAGCAAACCAAAGGCTGTGAAGCCCTGGGGAAGTGGTCGAAATGTCTCTGAATTTAACTGTGTGGTCAGTGAGGAATGGAACACTGCTGAAAGCTGTGTGGAAATAAACTCAAGGGGTGGTTCTCCATGTTGCAGAGAACCATGAACTTAGAGTGAAGGTACCTGGAAGGAGGGATGTGGTTCAGATTTCCAGGCTGTGGCTTAACGTCGACAAAGACCCCAGCAGCAAGTCAGTTTTTCCCCTGATGTGGTACCTGGTCAGAGCGGAGAGATGCTTGTGGGACGTGGAAAGCTGTGTAGATGTGTCTTGATCGAGGACCTGTGCGGAAGGAAAGGAGGTGACATTTGCGCCTCACTCTTCTGACCAGCGGAAAAGGAACAGCAGCCTTTGGATGTGAGCTTTTGCTGTCTGATCGTGTCCCAGCGAGGCTATTTGTTGTTGCTGAGAGTCTGGCTCATTTGAAGTGGTTACCCCTGTTAGAGAAGAGCTCGCTGGTTCCTTGTACAAATTGATCTCCTGCTGGGAACCGAGTCGTTCCACCTCGGGCTCACAATAACATTGGCTTTTTCCCTGCATTGTTTGCCTGCTAGGGACACACTGCAGTGAGCTCCTGTGAGCAGAGCCTCGCTTAACGGGAGGATTAAGAGGGAAACCGAGCAGATTGCAGAGTATTAACAACTCCTTCACATTCCTGGGGTAGTAGGAAGACAAAAAAGAAGTCAGGCTGCTATGATTTCAGAAGAATGTTTGCTTTGTGATCCTCCCGGAGCCCGCTCGGTGCTGCCGGAGAGCCACGGTCCCCAGCAAAGTTCTGGGCTGCGGGGATGGCACCTAAGGTATGAGGCATCTGTCAAGCTGCTGATGTCCCAACACCTGTAATTACAATTAGCACCAACAAAAGGCAAAGTCACCGGGCTGGATGAAAGGGGGGAAAAGTCAGAGTGAAATTGAACTGCTGGGGTGGAGAGGTGAATGTGTGCGGCATGTCCTCGCCCTTAGTACAAGGATCATTGTAAAAATCCCAGAGTTCATTTTCAGTCTGTCTTGACGATCAAAGGCAGACAATATGGGATTTTCCTGTGGATTTAGTGGGACTTCCTATAGAAGGGCTGTGTGATGTTTGTTTATGAAAGCGCAAACCTCCAGAATTCCAAAGAGCGGGAGTTTACAAAGGAGCGGCAAGATTTGCTTTTCCCAGTGAGAGTGCGATGGAAGAGACGCGGACAATGTGACCTCAAAAATAACTGTAGTCGCTGCGTACAGAGAGTGAGATGGTTTGTTGTACCACCTGTACTGCACTGCATTCTCTTAGCTATTTTAATAGCTAATTAATCTTGATTTGCTTGGATTTAAGAGGTTTGGGATTTTTTTTCTCTTTTGGCATGTATGTGCAACCTATTATATCATAAATCCCACACATTTCAGCAAATGTCATCCTGATTGTTCCCTACAGCACAGCACACGACTGGTAAAAGAGTCAAGGTCAGGAACTTGGATTCTTTAACCACTGTATTCAAGGAAGCCAATTTATTGTTCTGTCGCAGCAGAAAAGGGTAATTTCTTTTGGACCTATATCATATTGGCAGCTGATCTAGAGAGGTCAGAACTGCCTGGACGCTGTAGGTTTTGTGGGTGTGTTAATCAGCCCTAATAAATTAATTGTTGCCCCCCACTGATGCCAGCACAGGACATTTCTGAGTATTTAGTGTCTTTATGCCCCTCTAGAAGCGTGAATTATTTTTGTGCGCTCAGTCTTTGACCTGTGTCTCGTATCCTGAGATCGATAAAAGTATTCCTTGTACTTTTTCCTTCTGTTAGAGGGTTGAAAGCTGTTTGCCTGGGGCTGGAGGAAGTGACCTTCAGATCAAATAATCCTGACTTGGCAAACTGGGGGGTTTGGGTCGCTTTCTTGTGGCTATTTCTGCTGTGAAAGCTGAATAAAAATTTGCAACTTCAAGTCTTAAAAAGTAAATTAGGTTTGTGTTGACTCGGAAGAGCCATTAGCGTGTCCTCAGCGGGGGATGTTTCTTGGTTTTCATTGCTGCTTAATGTATAGCTGTTACACAGCCCCTGACCTCCTCCCTGGGCTGTTTTGGTGGGCCTGTGAATGAGATGTCAGAAGGAGAATGTGAATTAAAACATCTTGCATAAGAGAGTTACTTTCCTACTCTTTTCTAAAGAGGAAAAATATGTAATTAAAAATAAATAAATAAAAGAGGAGGGAGGCTCCTCTCTTAATTCACCACTTCTCTAATACTTTTATTACCTGTTTCCTCTTTATGCTTAATATTTTATGTTTTTCAAGCATGCCTCTTCTGGTGGGGTTGTGTTGCACCTGGAGTAGGGTCTCTGCATGGCCCTCAGATGTGTGGCCCTTCTCCAGGTCACTGCCTTTGGCCAGAGAGGTGTGGAGGTGCTGTGACCACCCCTGTACCCTCTGAGAAGCAGTGTGGAAGAGTTGGCTTTTTTTGTAAGGCACCTTTAGCCCACGAGGGCTGAATGTTCCCCGTGTTGTCATACCCCTCCTGGCTAAAACAGAGCTGGCTGAAAATATTCTGGTAAGTTGATGAGGAGCCTGAACCGAACTGTTGTAGATACTCCAGTTCTCGAATCTCTCCTAAGTTAGGAGCTCAAAAGCTTTTTATTTACTTTTTCTGAATACTTTGGAGTAGTTTTTCTTCCTCATAGCCTGTATCAGGTTTTCAGATGCATACTGCTGATTGATGGGCTTTGTAATCACACATTGCTGGTTTCAGTCCTGGCGATAAGCCCCTGAGCAGCGCTGTGTCCTGGGCTGTCCGGAGCTGGGCTCTGCAGTGTAACGAGGCTTGTGGCAGAGGCTGTTTCGCAGCGTGTCCCTTTCATAGTCACAGTCGTCTTATGGGCTTGCGGTTATGCTGACAGCTTGATGCTGCCATGGCAGGGATGTTTTCAAGCTGCCTCAACCACTCCTGGGAGCTGAGCAGACAAAGAAAGGCATGGGCAGGACCTCCCATGACTAATTGGGAGTTTATGAGGAGGTTCAGTTGATAGAGGGGCCAAATTCGCTTGTTGCAGATGCTGGAAACTAGAGAAGTGTCTTTGGCATCAAGATCATCATGTTTGCCTAATAGGGATGCTTGTATAATATAAATTTTGTATTGCAAAATAGACATTTGCATATTTGCTATATGTTTTCCTATAGCAAACTCTAGTGCAAGACAAAGAAAGGAACCTTAACAGAAGAGGGGAGAGAATTCCAGGACTGTGAGCTACCGTGGGAGGAGCCTTAACAAACATGGAGTTTTAGCAGTAGAACCTGAAGTGAGGAGAAACCTCTGAAGTCTTAAAGGTAGAGCAATATTTGAAGCTGGTATCATGTAAGAGGGCAAGCGATGGCTCTGCCCAGCCTAAGGAGCTGCAGGGTGGGGGCTGAGAAATGCCTTGAGTTCCAGGTGGGTGGCAGAAATGTAACCAGTGATCAGTTCAGTCTTAATTACAAACCAACCCATTATACTGTGCAGACTGTCAGCATTTTTACATGGAAGAAATCCTAATCAACCAGACCAGGAGATGGGCTTTGATCAGAGTTTTGATGATGGTCATATCTGGGGAAGAACCTGCTGATGTAATCTCTCGTGTACTGGGTACTGCTGGAAATACAAGAGTAGAGGAAGTGAAGTGGCGCAGGCCCAGACAGAGCACTGGTTCTCTGCAGGGCCCTGGCAGGAGGTCTGCAACTGCTCTGGGGAACGTCTTACATCATGGGTTTTATGAAAAGTGTGATAAGCACGCACAGTGTTCTGCATGAGTTTTGAAAGCTGACATGGGTGCGTCAGTCCCAAAAGTATGTGACCCAGTGTTACAGACTGGCACCTGTGTCCTTGGCCGCAGTAACACTGGGAGTCATCCAGGCAATGAAACCCAGTTAATCTGGAGTGGATCTATGCTGGGGTCAGAGAGTAAAGTGCCATCAGCACCTTTCCTAGGCTGGACGAATGCTAAATTCTGTTAGTGTCCTAAATTCCCGGGGCCTGACTCCCACTAGTGATGGGAGCCAAGGGGAGGGTGTAGCCATAGCAGGTGTTTTGAAAGACCAAGGGTACCATGTGTACCCAAATACTCCAGTTTTCAAAAAATAACAATAGAAAGGCTTGTAAAAATTGGAAATAAGGCTTATCAGTTTGGAGTGACGGGATCAGTGTCACTTGGCTGAACCCCCGAGTTTAGGTGGTAAAAGGGGCTGGGGCCATGTCCTCGCAGCAGCTGAGCTGAGGGTTGGCGCATCTGGAGGCAGTAGGGGAGGGACCCCAATGGGGATAAGTTGCAGCTTGTGGGAAGGTGCAGGGCAGACAAATTGCAGACAAATTTCTTGTGCTCTCGAGGTCTTTCAAACTCTTCTCTTTTTTATTGTTCTCTAACTGCCACCCTGGCAAGCAAGGTGCTGTGCAGCACATCTTGGTTTTGGTTGGTGGTTGCCGTAAAGAGAAGACTCAAAGCGAGCTCTGCCCCCTTCCTCTGAGCCTTTCTCACGGGGGCTGTGTGGGCTGGAAGCTGTGGAGGTGTTTCTGTGGAGGCAGGGGGTCTCATCCCCCCGAGGCAGGTCCACAGGGCTCAGCCGGGCTGTGCTGCCTTCCCCAGAGCGACCTGCAGCCATTGAACTCAGCACCTTGGTCCTCCTTGTCCAGGGGCCAGTTGGCAGGTAACCACCCCCAGTTGAAATCGGTCAATGCTGGTCTGACAGCAGGGGCCAGTCTTGCAGGAAGGAGCTCCTGAGGAGTTATTTATCACTCTGTGGCCGGAGGTCTGGTCCCTGGGCTGTTCAAGCTGCGTGCTTTCCTCGGCATTCCTCGAACGCCATGGGGGATGTGGACTGAACCTCTGGAGCCGGCTCTGCTAATCTTCAGGGGACTCCCAGCTCTGAAGGAAAGCATCAGTTTGATTTAGCTATGTCACGCTTGTGGGAGTTGGTGCTGTCCCCTGCTCTTCCCTAATTAATCTGAATAGCTCAGTCATAGAATCATGGAGTGGTTTGGGTGGGAACACTTCCTTAAAATTCATCTAGTCCAAGCCCCCTTCAGGGAGCAGGAACACCTGCAACTAGAGCAGGTTGCTCAGAGCCCCAGCCAATCTCACCTGGAATGGTTTGACAGATGGGACTTTGACCACCTCTCTGGGTAACCTGGGCCAGGGGCTCATCACCCTCAGTGTAAAACATTTCTTCCTTCTCTCCAGTCTAAATCTCCCTCTTTTAGTTTAAACCCATCACCTCTTGTCCTGTCCCAACAGGCCCTGCTCAAAAGTCTGCACCCATCTTTCTGACAGGCCCCTTTAAACACTGAAAGGCTGAAAGAAGGTCTCCCTGGAGCCTTCTCTTCAGGCTGAACAGCCCCAGCTGTCAGCCTGGCCACCCAGCAGAGGGGTTCCAGCCTTGGATCCTTTCTGTCGTCCTCAAAATTTCACCTGACTTCTGCTTAGTTGTGCTGTAGTAGTGGCAGAAGGGAGCGTAACTGGTGGACGGGGATGCTGGAAATCAGTGCTCTGGTCACGTCAGTCGGTCTTTTCCACTACAGGCACATGCAGACCAGACATCTTGAGTGAATTGCTCAGTGTTGCTGCAACGCTGTTTTAACACTTTTTTTTTGTGCTTGAGTGCATAAATGACAAAACGTACCAGGAAGAGCCCGATGCAGAACAAATCGCTCTGAATGCGGATCTTTAGAAGTGGGGTGTTCCCTCCCTTCCTTTGTGTACCCTGGTTTGGGGACCGCCTGAAGGGACACATCCTGTGAGCCTCTGGTCACTCTTGTTGACTTGCCCAGGGCTGTAACGTTAACAGTCTACATGTGACTAATGCTAATTCTTGGGAACAGCTTCTTGCTGTCTTTAAACTAGGGGTGGACTAATTGAATTTGGGGATCTTTCCTTAGCTCTTGCTGTCAAGCAGAAGATAAAGGTGCATTGCTGGTTGTCTCCAAATAATGCTGTATCAAATCCCATCCCTAAAGCAGTCCTGCTAAAGCACCGTGACTGCAAACAGGAGATGTTGTGCTTATTTCTGTGCTGTTGCTCCAGAGGGTGGAGGATTTGGGCTTAGGGGTTGACCTATAAGAGGAGCTGCTGGTGGGGCAGCCATGCTGCCTGTCCTGCCCCTCTCTCTGGGCAATGCAAATTGTCCCAGAACTGGTCACCAGAAAAGGAATTAGCTTGTGATTATTGCCAGGGACTTGTCCCAGTTATCCCAGCCAGGACTCCAGCCTGCCCTGTTTGCTCCTGGGATGCTCCATCCCTTTCTGGGCATGGCTCCAGCAGAGCCGAAGGGCAGCTTTCTGTTGAAATGAAACACTGGCCACCGCGGGTTTTCTGCTGCCGACATCCACAGCGAATACGCGGAGAGCTCTCCTGTCCCTGTTTTCAATCAGGAAGTGAGGCAGAGCCCAGCTAAGGGATAAATACTACCTCAGATGAAACTTCATCTGTTTTTAAAGAACTCCCCCCCACTGAAATGGAGGTTGGGTTTTTTCTTCTTTTTTTAACAGTCCTACCCTGAAAAGTCTCTCCTGGGGTGTGTCTCATCCTCACTTAACTATGCTGAGGGTTTTGGGGTTTTATTCCAAGTGTCTGGAAGCTCCGTGGTTTTCCCCGTTAGGCATTTTTAATTTGGAATGCCCTAGCGAGCCTTTCCTTTTTTGAATCTCCAGAGTGCTCCATGGGGAAAAATTCAAAAAATAACATGTAAGCTTTAAATAATTTACTAGGAGAGTAATTTGGTTTATACAGCAGTTCATAAACCTTTAGCTGGTAGAAATCAAAGTACCTTAATCTGAAAAGCAGATGGGGGGGGGTTGTCCGGGTGAAGGCTTATAGAGTTTTCGAAGACAAATTGTTTAATTCCATCACTGGCAAGGAAAATAAATAGTTCTGCTGCTCGATTGAAAACAGAAACATCTTAGAAATGGGACTTTCTTAGCTTTCAAGCATTGTTCATTCTACAACAAAGAAATAAAAAAACCCTTGCTGGAATGATGTGATGGAGCTCTAGTTTATGAGAAATGAAAGGCGAAAGCTTCTATACCACATTTTACTATCCTTACTGAATTTTCAAGTGCTTTCCCCCCCTCCTTTCCTGGCTGACACGCTGTACAAAGCGTCTGTTCCGTGTGAATCAGTGATGCACATGATGTCTGTAGGTCATTTCCTTCTATCATGAGAGGTGGTGAGACTGGCCGTGGTCCCTGCCCTGAACAGGAGTGTGATTTGTGAGAGATGCTGCCCTCAGATCTCACTTTTCAATGCCACGGAGCTGTTTGTAGCAGGCTGAAAGCTGGAGCCATGTCTTGCCTATGTAATGAAGGCTGCGTTTGTCCCCCCATCTTAATGCTCCACGCAGGCCAGTCAGTGGTATCTTGCCAGCACATCCCTTCCCAAGTGATCATCTTGCTATAGCTGGCTAATGGACTGATGAGATCACCTCTAATTTGTGTATCAAGCTGGTTTGTATCACATCATTCAAAAAAAGAAGAGGGAGGTGGAAAAAAAAAAAACCAAACAAACCACAAAACAACAACAACCCTCTTTTTTTTTTTTTTTCTTGCTGGACTTCAAAAGTTTGAATTCTAAACACTGTGCTCTGCCCACTGAGAGCGGTGCATTTCACTCGGAGCCATTACCTCAGCCAATAAACATCAGAAAACAAGCGCTTGTGTTGGCGTTTGGTTTTCATTTACTCCGGAGTTATGACAGCTTGGGATGAGTGGTGGTGTCAGTCCATCCAGGAGGAGATGGCTGGTGTGCTGAGCTGATTCAGGGCTTTAATCTGCCCCCTGCATCCACAGGATACTCATCGTAGAATCACAGAATGGTTTGGGTGGGAAGGGGCCTTTAAAGGTTACCTTGTTCAAGGCCCCTGCAGGGAGCAGGGACATCTGCAACTAGAGCAGGTTGCTCAGAGCCCCAACCAACCTCACCTGGAATTGTTCCAGGGATGGGGCATCGATCACCTTTCTGGGCAACCTGGGCGAGGGGCTCACCACTCTCAGCATAAACATTCCTTCCTTCCTTCTCTCCAGTCTAAATCTCCCTCTTTTAGTTTGAAGCCAGCACTCCTTGTCCTGTCCCAACAAGCTCTGCTAAAAAGTTGATCCCCATCTTTCTGATAGTCCCCCTTCTCCTTTGGCCAAGAAGATGAAGAAATCTTGAAGCAAGGCCACTGCTTAGGACATGCGCAATAGTTTGCTGATTGTTTGAACACCTGCAGCCCTAAACCCACGAGAGTAAAGTTTCAAAGACCTCCAAGGGCGTATATCTGGTTATTCAGGGCTGGAGGTACCCAAGCTTGGGGTGGTGAGCTTGAGACATGGAAACCTGGTGTATCCAGATTCATTGTCACTGCTTGTGATGCTCTGGGCCCAGTCTTTGGGCAGTGGTGCACAGTGTGTGTCAGTGACAGGGACCCTTCTGATGTGATGTTGACAGTGATTTGAGCTGGTACTGTGAATTTCACCCTGCTGTGGTACTGACCTGGGACCAGACGGGTTTGGTTTGGCTGTGGGAGCTTCTGCGGGATGAGCTCTAGGATTGTTACATGGTTGTGTGTTGCCTTTCCCTTCTGCAAGGATGATAAGCACTAAGACCCACTGGGTTATATGAGGGTGTATGTGGTATTCCTCCCAGCGTCTTAAAGCTTCAGCTTCAGTAGAGGGCAAGGAGCTTGCTAGAGTGAGAAAAACCAAGTTTAAAAGGCATTGGAAGTAGCTGAACCCCACAGATCACAGTGCGAATGGCTTCTAAGAGGTCAGACTGGACTTCTAAAAAGTGTGCTGATGACAAGAAAAGAAATAAGAGAAATTTCTTCTGTTTCTGCAAAGTTATTCTCAAAGTCGTCTTCCCATGGAGGCTGCTGAAGCTCTCTGAGAAAAGCAGCATCTGCTGTCTGGCTTGAGCTGTGCTCTCTTAGGTTTTTGTGTTGCACGTTATAACACTGACAGCAGAGCAGCTCAGCGGATGCCATGGCTTTTGTGTGTCTTCTCTTGTAAGCAGCATCTCCAGGACATCTAGAGTTTGGAAAAGAGCCTGTGTGAGGAAAGGGGAGTGGGTGAGCTGAAGGTTTTGTTCAGCCGAGGTTTTGAAATGCTATTGGGTGTCACTAAAGGACAATGGGTTTCAGGCTGGCTGTGTGTTCAGGTGTGGGTAGGAGAAGGATGTCAGGCATTGATAGGTGTATTCAGTGCTCTGTTTGAGCCTCCTTGAAAAGGAACCGATGCCTGATGATCGCAGCTTGAGCTAGAAAATCAAACTGTCTTGAGACAATCTGGGCAGACAAGTTTGAGGTCAGGGAACATGCTAGCTTTCCAGGCCATCCCTTTTCTTTCTGCCAGCATATTCACTCTCCTCAGCCCCTTCTTCTCCGTTTTTCTCCATGTTTCTACTATTGTTTCCTATCCCTTTGCTTTCTGTCTTGTGGTATGGCGTAGATACCTACTAGTGGTGCCCAGTGGCTCACCTCTATAGTACAGTAAGTGTTAGACCTTGGCAATGACAAGTTTTTAAGCTGGGCACTGAATACCACTGCAAAGATGGTCATTGCTAGTGTCAGTGTCCCAGCCTGTACGTGACCTAGAGGGCTTTGCCTCTGGGTTGCAGTGATGGCAGTGCTCCATAGCGCTTACCGGAATATTGCCCCACGGTGACGTCTCGACTGTTCGGTCAAATTCTTGCCTGTTGTTCATCGTCCTGTGCCTGTTTTAATGCTTTTCACCCCGTTTCAAGCACTGAACTTGAACTTTAGGATTGCTGCTCTGGACTGTGGGCTGGGGCAGACACTCTGCTAGTGGCTTATCCGGCTTTTTTTTTCCATTTTGAGACCTGTGCCAGGAATAAGCCGCAGCTCTGTGGCGTCACAAGTAGTGAGTGAATGGGGTATCTGTGCATGCCATCAGGCAGGGGTGGTGTGGAAACCAGTTTAATTATGCTGAGCACTTGATATTAAGTGATGAAGGAGAAATGTGTTACTGTAAAGAAAATACCTGTCACAGAAGGTGGCGGTGTGTCTTGTTTCAGTGTGACAAAAAACAGGTGAGCAGAAACTGCCGGCCGCAGCTGGAATAGCTATTAACAAACACGCCTGGCTGCCCGAGTCTGCTCCCCGAGCCCTGAAACCTGATAGGACTTGATCCACAGCCCTAATAAAAGGAATTTCCATACACAATTACTTCAGCCAAGTTTTAATCTCATAATAGTGTCTTTTGTTGAAAGGTCTGCAGGTAGAAGACCCTGGGTAATCCCCTGCACCTCTCAGAGAAGGGATGCAGGCAGCACTGGCATGGCTGGATCGATCGCCTCCAGGGAAGACAGGAGTCAGGTGCAGCATGGGGTGTCTCTTCCCCCCGACCTCTCTCTTCCGATGCCCTCAGGAGCGATTGGACACGGATACGTGTGTAGGTGTAGCCTGGAGCTCACCCAGTCAGTGCACAGGAGGTGGAGAGTGCCAGGTGGGCAGCGGGGTGGGAAATGTTGGTAGGTGATGCCACCACAATAATAGAGGAGGCTGTTCTGGTGGCCCAGGTTGCTGGTAGCAGTGATGTGGGTAGATAACCACCTACTCCACAATGTTTTTCCTTCAGGTATCAAAGTACAGGTGTCATAGTAGTTGTCTTAGTTTGGAGCAAAGCTTCTGTGTGTTTTCTTATTCATTTAGGGACCAGACAGGAAAGACTCAATGTGGTTCTAGCAACCATATACATTAGTGAGCTGGCCACGATACAGTTACGGTCATTACAGGATAAGGGTATTTTCTGGCAGACTTCATGCAGCAGCAGATTGTTGTGGTAACACTGTTAAGTTTGTGTCGAACTGGTTTGTGTCGATCGTGAAAAGCATTTGTCCAGTTTCTGGAAAAAATAAGAGGCCTTGCCCATGGTGTTCAGGAGGGAAGCTGAAGAGCTGAACTTCTGCTTGGTGTGGTGTAGAGTAGTGGAGAAATGGTCAGGGAACTAGAGCTGGAAGAATGAAATAATCTTCACAAAGCTCTGCATTGTGTGTTTGGTAGGAAGAGAGATTTAATAAAGTCCTTTGATATAAAGTATAAGCAGTAATTGAGTGAGACCATAGAGTGTTTTATGAAGCGAGTGCTGACAGAAGAGTTAACCAACCGGACCATTGTTGCTCAGATGTCTTCTGTGGATCATCTGGTCTGCTCTTCCAAGCTGCGCTAGAGCTGAATTAAGCCTGAAGTTGTTTTGTTCCAAAACTGCTTTTCCTCTAAAGGAAAAAAAAATAAAATTAATAGCAAAAATGGAATTCTTTTTAGCAGCTCACTTATAAATCTAAAAATCTGAATAAATAAATGGTGCAATGATCAAAAAATGTTACATTAACACCTTTTTATTATGCTAGCTGAGACACTTCAGTAATATGCTGTTATCCTGGGGCGCTGGGGAGATTATGATTTTTCTATTTTTATCAGTTTTCCCACTTCACACCCTTTTGCCGCTGGTTCCACTTTGCATCCGCGTTGCTGGCATTTGAATTTCCATTGAAGCCTGTCTGGAATAATTTAATTCTTTGGAGTTTATCTTGTTGCTTTCTTATTGCCTGTGTTGTTCATAGCCGGAAGAGAGCCATGAGAGGTGGCAGTCCAAGGGAATGAGGACCTTGGCTCTCGAGGCGTTGCTGGGGACTGAGCACTCAACTCGCACAAGGCGTGTTTGAAAATGGCAGTCGTCTATCAAACCGGGGTGCCGCTTGTAGAGAATGATCATCCGTGTAACTGGTTGCTTGCAGCAGGCCCTTAGATGACTGTTAACAGATTAAAGCCAGGTACAGAGATGGTGCTACGAGGTTGGGTTGGGTTAGGTTAGGTCAGCTTGCGCTGTCAGACAGCAGGATTCATTTTCAGAGTTGTCTCAGGGCTGCCTGCCTTGTTTGGGCTTTTTCTGTTGGCTTTCTTGCTGAACTGGACTTGTAGTTAACGCTGAGTTGCGATTTCCATGACAAGTTGTCTTCTTGGGAGATTTACAGCTCAGCTGCTTTAATTTGCCAGGCTAATGCTTTGGAATGCAGGTTGACAGTCCAGATGTGAAACCTTTCTCCTCAGAAAGAAAACAAAGGATTAAATGTGTTTTAAGAGGGTTTGAAGAAATAATTTAGGCCCAGAACCAAACATCTGAAGTCTTGAAATACTGCTGTTAGCCGCTGATGTGAAACTTCAAAATCCGGAGACTTGAAAGCGTGTCATCTTTGGCCGGGCCACAGGTACCACTGGCTTTGGGTGCACCTGCTACTGCCCATAGCAAATGTTCGTCACATTTTTACAGCTTGTCAAATAATCCAGTTCTGTGTCTTTGTACAATTAGTGCAGGTTAAAGAATGGTTGGGGTAAAACCCAACTCTGGTGCTGTCCTGAAGCGTGTGTAATGACAAGGGGACAACTCTGGGTCCTTGTGATGGTGTATCTCTGGTATTCATTGGTAAAGACAGTGTTTCCCACTTTCTGATTTGACAAACTGTTGCCCCTCAGTTTGATAAAGGGGCCTATAAATCAGATTATCCTTGGTTTTGGGGTGTGTGGGGGCAAGGCCTAGGTGCTGTGGGTCTGCTGCAGCAGCTCTTCACCATTGTCCCCACTGTAGGGTAAAGGGTCTGACCAGAGCACCAGGATTCTCTAAATGATGACTGAATTGGGAAAGGTATAGAATCATAGAATGGTAGAGGTTGGACTGGACCTCTGGAGATCATCGAGTCCAACCCCCCTGCCAGAGCAGGATCACCCAGGGCAGGCCACACAGGAAAGTTTTGAAAGTCTCTGGAGAAGGAGACTCCACAACCTGGGCAGCCTGTTCCAGCCTCTGTCACCCTCACAGGAAAGAAGTTTTTCCTCATGTTGAGGTGGAATTTCCCATGTTCCAGTTTGTGACCATTGCCCATTGTCCTATCACAGGGCACCACTGAAAAGAGACCGCCCCCTTATACTTGACACCCCCCCTTCAGCTATTTGTAAACATTCATAAGATCACCTCTCAGTCCTCTCTTTTTCCAACTAAACAGCCCCAGGCCTCTCAGCCTTTCCTCACAGGAGAGATGTTCCAGTCCCTTCATCATCCTTGTAGCCTCCATTGGACCTCTCTCTAGTATTTCCTTGTCCCTCTTGAACTGGGGAGACCAGAACTGAACACAGTACTCCAGACATGGTCTCACTAGTGCAGAGTAGAGGGGGAGGAGAACCTCCCTCAACCTGCTGGACACACTTTATGTACCTCAGGATACCATTGGCCTTCTTGGCCACAAAGGCATGTTGCTGTCCCATGGATAGCTTACTGTCCACCAGGACTCTCAAGGACCTTCTCTGTGGAGCTGCTTTCCAGCAGGTCTACCCCTAACCTGTACCAGCACATGGTGTTGTTCCTCCACAGGTGTAGGGCTCTACACTTGTCCTTGTTGAACTTTAGGTTTACCTTTGCCCAGCTTTCCAGTCTGTCCAGATCTTGCTGAATGGCAGCACAGCCTTTGGGTGCATCGGCCACTCCTCCCAGTTCCGTATCATCAGCAGACTTACTGAGGGTACACTCCATCCCTTCATCCAGGTCATTGATGAAGATGCTGAGTTAAGACTGGGCCCAGTACCCCTGGGGAACACCACTAGCTACAGGTTGCCAGCTGGACGCTGCACCACTGATCATGACCCTCTGAGCTGTATTGCTTAGCCAGTTCTCAACCCATCTCACCATCCACTCTTCTAACCCACAGTCCCTGAGCTTACGCACAAGGATGTTATGGGAAACAGTGTCACAAGCCTTGCTGAAGTCAAGGTAGACAACATCCACTGATATCCCTTCCTCTTCCCATTCAGTCACACAGTCATAGAAGGCTACCAGATTAGTCAAACGTGATTTCTGTTTAGGAAATCCATGATGGCTGCTCTTGATTAGCTTCTTTTCTTCCATGTGCTTAGTTTAGAGATGATCTCTGGAATGCAGTGCTCCATCACCTTCCCAGGGATGGAGGTGAGGCTGACTGGTCTGTACTTTCCAGGGTCTTCCTCCTTGCCCTTTTTGAAGACTGGAGTGACATTGGCTTTCCTCCAGTCCTCAAGCACCTCTCTTGTTCTCCCTGATCTTTCAAAAATGATGGAGAGTGGTAGAGCAACAGCATCAGCCAATAGTGTAATAGTGGTGGTTACTGTCCAAAACGTGGTTGGTTTGGTTTTGTTTTGTTTTGGTTTGGTTTGGGTTTTTGTTGTTGTTGTTGTTGTTGTTGTAGTTGTTGTTGTTTGTTCATTGTTTTGTTGTTGTTGTTTGTTTGTGTTTTGTTGTTTTGGTTTGGTTTTTTTTGAGAGAAGAACATAATGGTCTCAACCAAGCCATTGAATCTAATCCATTGTGCTCATGAAGATTCGTATAATGCATCTATCACTTAATACCCGTTTCAGGGTTGTTTGGGTTGGAAACAATGCGGTGAGAGTTCATTGTCCTTTCAAAGAAAAGATGAAAACATCTCTAACTTTCTCCCAGCCCATATGGAAAGAGCAGATGTTGGGAGCCTGTACCACCAGATGTCTTAAAATTGAACTCCTACCTCATGAGTTAAAAAGGGCAGATCTCCCAGGGCAGGCCTTTCTCGAGCTGCCTTGAGAAATATAACAAGGTAGAGATGGCAGAGCTGTGCATTGTGATTTATTAAAACTGGGCTTGTAAAGTAAAAAGCTTGTGGCTTTTTATGTGGGACTAATAATCTGCTTGATGTTCTCTTTTGATCAGATTGAGGAAGCCTCTGTAGAGCAGCGGTTTTGCAAGTAGAAGAGGCACGTTTTGTAAATTCAGTTGATATTTGCTCATCAGAAAGATCTTTGCCTTTTTACTGGGTTGTGGAACAACAGATTAGTACAAGTAAGCTAAGAAATGGCTTTAACAAATGACCAGAACGGCTTACATTTTTCTGAGGTAAAAATTAGGATATAGAAAAATCTCTCAGGCTAAAAGTGCCTTTTGTAGTATCACTGTAATTTTTTTTTTAAGTGGGATGTTGTAAGATGAGTAATCAGAAAGAATGGCTTTGAGAACGCACACACAGAGCTAGAGGTTGATTTATTTTTGCCCTTTGTGTGTTCACATTCTTTCTTTTTTTTTTTTTTTTTAATTAATTTTGTTTTGGGGGTTGTTTTTTTTGAAACAAAGTTGTTTGGCCAGAGAAAATGTGGTTTGATGTACGAACTCTTGCTGGTGCTGCGGTAAGGTAGTGTTGAGAGCCATCAAACAGTTGCAGGAGAAGCACAATAAGCACCAGTAATCTCTTCAGTTTGATAAACTGGTTATTTGTGCAGCTTGATAAAGTGGAGGCTTAAGGTTTCCTTCCTGCACTGGAGTTCATCACGCTGGAATTCAGGACTCGTGCGTCGAGATCAAACCAGCATTTAGCCACGGTCTCCTAAAGTGTCTTAACAGACACATTGCATAGTGGTACTAAACCCTCAGCTTTGTGCAGCTTTTGCCAATTAATCACTTTTGGTCCTTCCAACAAATGAACTGTAGAAAGGAGAAAATCATCGAGGAGCAGAGCAGCTGTAGAAGGGCTCCCTCCATCTAACAGCCTTTCCTAGCTCTGCAGAAATCCACGGGCACAGAGCCACACTAAACAGTGAACGTTCAGCCACATCTGCAGAAAATCCATGGGAGGGCATGTGGAAAGTTGGCACAACTGTTGGTGGAAGGAAGTGGGAAGAAAGAAAATCATTAGCTCAGGCTAACCAGGATTAGTAGACTTGAGGTCGTCTTATCTGTGGAAGTTCTTCTTCCACCCTTTCTGTTGTTTTAACCACTTCTCTGAGTAATCGGAACTTTTTCCATGATTGAAGACTTGGAATTTGTTATTTTTGAGCCATCAAGAGACACTTTTCTATGCTTTTGGGCTGTTTCAGACTTCTGGGCAGGTAGGACGCACATAATTCCAGCAATATCAGAGAAGTGCCCTCACTGCAGTGCATCTGATTCCTGGTACTTGCTCAGCTCTGAACATGCTGTTAGATGATGTATTCCTCTTGCTAATTTAGGCAATTCACCATTGATTCCAGCAGAGCCTGATGAAGTATGGCAGCTGGAGATTAGTCCCAGGTGCCTGGGCTGACCTTAGCTTTATCAGCTGCTTTCAATACTGTAACCATGAAGCACTTGCAAGTTTGCTGGTTCCTCCCATGATTGATAGACCAATTCTAAAGTGGCTTTCCTCCTTGTTTGTGATCCAAGAGGATAATGCCATGCAGCTGTCCACAGCAGGATGCTCTTGTGGTGAATACTGTGATGCTCCCTTGGCTTATGACCAACCTGGATGTTTATTAAAATGGCAATTGTCTTTTGCGGGCTTGAAAACTCACTAATACATGGTTCTGCATTTTCCTGTTCTCTAAACACCTTGAGTGGAATCGAACAAGTCTCTCAATGCTCAGGTGAGACAGAGTTATTTTAGAAGAGGTTTAACTGTGAATGTGTGGAGCGGAAGTGACTGGTGGTACCTGTTGGCTGGTAGAATTAAACTTTTAGCAGTTGGCAAAGGTGGTTGGTCGTTTTGAGCGTGGCCTTGGTAAACTTTCCTGGAGTTCATGTCAGCTCCTGTGGGTATAAGGGACAGACTGGTGAGGGAAACTTTTCCACCTGGCCTCAGGACCCCTTCTGGTGTGTTTCCAGCATGCTGTCACTGGTCTTCATCACTTAGGTGTGGGCATGCTAAAGGGCATCTTCCTTAGGACTGTATGTTAATATTGTTCAAATAGCTGTGTCAACTCCTGGACCCATCTGAAGCTCATGGAAGCCTTCCCCTTATTGAGGTGGTCGATGCCCCATCCCTGGAACCATTCCAGATGAGGTCGGCTGGGGATCTGAGCAACCTGCTCTAGTTGCAGATGTCCCTGCTCATTGCAGGGGGCGGGGTTTGGACTAGATGAGATTTAAAGGTCCCTTCCCACCCAAGCTGTTCTGTCATTCTATGATTAGGAGCCAGGACTTAACCAGTGGAATTTTTTTTAAGCTAACTTTTTCATCTGCTGCTGTGTGATGTTGGCAGAGGTTATTGCTGAGGAGCTCAAGGCATTTGAGCCTCTCATTCAGAGACAGAGTCTCTAGGATTGGGTTGGCCTGTCTGGGGGAAGGGTCCTCATCAAATTACTGAACTGCATTTTCATTTAAAAAGGAAAACAAAACAAACAAAAAACGGAACAACAAAACCAAGAAGAAAACACATCTTCCTTGGAAGGATGAGGGTTACTGGTGGGGGATGAGCTCTACACTGTGTCAGTCACCCTAAGAAACCTTCTGGAGAATGGCAGGTCGCTGGTCTGTGTGTCTGTACCACCTCGAGCAGCACTGCCCATCTGTAAAAAGGAGGGAACAAACCACTGAAGGTTGGCTCACTAGAGTCAGCATCTCCTCAGCCCATTGAGCTGGGTTCCCTTTTTGATCCTCAAACTACAGTCCATGTGATCCAGTTCTGGTCTCCAGCTATGCAAGAACACCTCTGGTCATTTTTTCCAGTCTTCCTTAATCTGCTTTGAACCCGAGAGCACTTAATACACAGCTTTTGAATGATTCTCACTTGTAGGGGCCACGGCAGCGATGAAGTGTTTCACTAACTTTCAACTTTATTAATGTGAAAAATGTGGGCTGTTCTCATGGGCTGGAAGTAATGTTACAGTTAACACTTTGGGAACGGTTTGGCCCTGCTTTTTGGATTAAGTTTTCTTTCATTTGAGTGGGAATGAGTTGGTAGGTTCTGCGCAGCCTGCTCGACATCTCAGGAATTTCGGTATTTCTTTCTTTGAAGGCGCTCGCCACGGAGCGGGGCAATTCTGCTCAGCCTCGCTCCCAGCGCAGCCCAACAATCCGGTGATTTTTCTCCCCAGGGACAAAATGACATCGGCCATTTATAATCATCGCTTTCAATCGCCGTAGAGCCGGGGCTGTCTCGTAGGCAGGTTTTGAGAAATGAGGGGTTTTTCTTTCGAAGGTGCTTGGGAAACTTCTGCTGGGACTCCCAAGTGACGGGGCCTTTGTGTGGGAGGCAGGAGCTGGCCTCGGTGGGTTATCCATCAGCGTGCAGCCGCATCCTTCACGGCCCAGCTCCTCACAGAGGCCTTCACAGCCCTGGCCAGCGTCGGGCACTCGGGGTGTGTTGTCAGGCTGACGGATGGCCTGAAAGCTGAGGGGTGGGTGTGTGGGGAGCACCTCTTGGGAGTAAACCCGTAGTCGGCAATGTGCTGTCTTTTAAGAGTCCTCCTGTAGATGCATTACCTGCGGTTACTGCGGCAAGGTCGCGAAAACAGATGAGAATTGATTTTTATCTCGTGGGAGAAAGGGGTAAATCTGGGTCAAGGTGGCTGTGACCCAAGGGGATGAGATGCTGTCTCACTGTTTTCTTTCGGTTTTTGTTTGGTTGTTTGTTTTTCAGTGGGACTGAGGCTTGCTTCTTTGGTACCCACGAGAATTGTGTGACATTACATGATGGGCCCACAGTTTAAGAAGTAGTGGTTGTTAAGTAGACTTTAAAGTGACAGCAGCTGCATGGGGTATAAATTAAATTTTGGAGGTTTTTGGGTGCTTGTTTTTTGGAGGGAGGTTGGTTTTAGGGTTTTTGTTTGTTTGTTTGTTTTGAGAAATGAACTGGAAACCTCCACTTACAGGATTTAGTAGCCAAATGGTGGCTTACAGGGGAATTGCTCCACCTCCTACCCTAGTGTAATTATGGCAACTGATGTGTGTGCACCATTAAAGCTATCGATAACTGAGGAAAAGTATTGCAATGGCATACAAACTGTGGAAAAAATACAGTTGTCGAAAGAAAGCAGAGCTTCTGAAGGCAGTATTTAAAAATAAATAAAAGGAAAACAAACAAATGCCGAGTCTGAATTAGCTTCTGTCCTGTCATTTTCTGCTCTTAAGTTTGCAGAAGACAAACATATCACAACAGGGAAAGTGTTGTGATTGGCAGGGTTTTGTTACCCAAATGTAAGTCGGCTTCCAGACTGCTCGTGCTCCAGGCTTTCCTCAAGACACAGAATTCGTGATTATTTATTAGCAGTATTTCCTTGCTTTCTCTCAAAGTCATGTCTGTAGAAAAATAACTTAATGGCATTGTCTGTGTAATTTGAAGATTTTGCTGAATGTTTGGATAGTCAGGCCTAAAAATCTCTACGTTTGTGTTGCCGGAGCACTCGGATTTGGGATTTGAATGAAATTAAGACATACCTACAAGGAGGCAGCGCCTGCTGTGGGCTTGGTGTCCTGCCATAGTGACTGTTCAGTGGGTGGGTGGCAATGGTGACTTCGGTCAGTGCTTTAAATTGGGGGCAACCTTTTATAATTCTTGCAAGAGGGATTCATTTTTTTTTTTAATGTCCATTTGATAACTGTATTGGTCTGTTTTAAACATAGTAAATGGAAGGAAAGAGCACTTGTTGGGATTAAAGGGGAGGAACAAACGCCCTGGTTTTACACTCCACTACATCTAGCAAAGGAGACTATTATCTCCTTCCAGATAACTGGGGAAGGACACTCAAAATATGGTATCATGTGAATATAGTTATTGCCTGCCTTATATCACTGCGAGTTCTCAACACATCTGGACCGCGAGCAGTTCCAGTAACATTAAAACGTAGTATTTTGGTTGGCACACTGAGGCTGTGGTATATGCCAATTAGTAATGGCTCTTGGAAACAGGCTGCTTTAAAACTCTCCCTGAACTATTCCCCGGAGAAATTATTCAATTAAGTACAGCTAAAATTAATGTCCATGGGTTTTGTTCGAATAAAACAAAATAAGCAGCTGGAAAAGGGAAAACTTCTCAGTGTGTGCTTTTAAAATAACAACTCTAACTAATAACTGTGTTTGCTGGAATCAATACCGCTGTTTGTTTTCTCAGTGTTGTTCTTTAGCTGTGAATAATCTGACAAGTGCTGCCACGGCTGATGGCCTGGGACTGTTCTTTGTCACTCCTGTGTATTTCCAGATCACCATCTCCCACCTCTGGACCTGCTTTTGAGAGGATGAAGTGTTCTGTCTTGCTCACGAATATCAAAGTTTGACCCAGATAAAATCTATATTTTGTGATGGATGAGTGAGGCTGCTTGGATGCGTGTGGTGGAAATGGTGGTCCTGGACCTGTCCTCTTAGTCCTTGGAGCAGCTTGCAAGGTTTCTGTAGCAGAACAAACAGCTTCCTTTGCTTTCAGCAAGTGTTAGCTGAAGGGCTGAAGGCTTGGTGAACCAGTGGGAAAGGATTACTCTGGTGGCATGTGCTGGTCCCTGGCCAGCTGAGCTGGGCACTTGGGCTGCTCTTCACTTCCCAAAGGCCGGGCAGAACTCCTAGGACTCTGGAGCAGTTTGTTCTTTCCAGTCTGTGTTTTTTTCACTGTTGTCAGGAATGTGGGCAACCAGGACCAATTCTGCTCCTGAAGGAGCTGTTCCTCTGCAAGGATTCCTTAGGATGGAGAGCAGGCATGGCCTGGAGTCCAGGGGCTATGTTGAGAGGGTGACCTTCTGCTGCAATGGCTGATGCATCGTCGAGTGCCTCAGGGTACTGAAGTGAGTTTGGAGGGCAGGCTGGGGCTGCTCACTGGGGAGAGGAGCTGCCCTTCCCTGCTCTCCTGGATGCATACGAAGTCTGTGAGCTCCTGCCCTGCTCTGCCTGGAGATCCTGCAGCCCAGCTGCCCTCCGCTTTGTCCAGGGAAGGGTGATTGGTGTCTTCCTGCTTCCTGGACCACAGAAGAGATGCAGGGGGAGGTGAGATCCCCTCTAGCCTCTCCATGGTAATGGGACTAATATGAACACATTGCATGTTGTCAAATGTGTTCCCAGCGTGAGGCTAGAAGAGGTCTTCTCAACCTGTCTCCAAGGACTATCAAGCCCCTGGAAATTAGAAGAGCTAAAGACTGAGACAGCTGAAACACAGAGGAATAAGTAGGTTTGCTCTCTTGGATACGTTAGTCTTTTGGGGGCTTTTAATACTTATAAGAGGTTCTGCCAAAGAAGAGATTAAATGGCATCAGTTAAATTTGTGAAGGTGAGGGGAGGAGTCTTGGTCTGTAGTTGAAATGCAGAACTCAATCACAGCAGAAACCCAACATGGCAGGGGTAGGAACGGACCTTTGGAGATCATCTGGTCCGACCCCTCCCTGCTCCAGCAGGGTCACCCAGAGCAGGGGGCCCAGGATCGCAGTGTCCAGGCAGGTTTGGAATCTCCAGAGAAGGAGACTCCACAACCTCTTTGGGCAGCCTGGGACAGGCTCTGCCACCCTCACAGCACAGAAGTTTTTCCTCCTGTTCAGATGGAACCTCCTGGCTTCCAGTTTGTGCCCATTGCCCCTTGTCCTGTTGTTGGGCACCACTTAGTAGAGTCTAGCCCACCCTCTTGCTCCCCATGGGCTCTTTAGATATTGATCAGCATTGATAAAATACCATTGATAAGAAACTGTTGGTATCCCGGTGTCCTGAGCAGCACAGCTTGGATTAGCCTGAGCTCCAGCTGGATTTTGGGTATTACCTTGGAGTTGGATAGTGAGGAGAAGCCCTTTGCCTGAGGCATGGGGAGCTGCACACCTCAGAAAGCCTGCAAGAATTGGGAATGTCCAGCAGTACTGGGGAGAATTTGAGATTCTTGGCTTTGTTTTTTTTTTTTTACTGTTTTTTTCCTTTCACTCTGCCTTGATGCTAAGGCTGGCACGCTGTGCTGACCTCCTTCAAGTTTCTGATGGACTTACATTAGTTGCAATCTTCACTTCATACCACTTTCATTTGGAACAATGCTGCTTTTTCATTAACATCTAATTATGGGCTTTGGACATATAGAGAAGATTGGCATTCAACATTTCTTTGGTATCTCGCTCTTCTCCTGAGGCACCAGAGACCTGGAGGAGGGAGGGAAGCCTCAAAATACTCAAAGATGGAGTTGCCAAAACCAAATAAGTCATTTTACATGTTTCAAAAATAAAATCAAATCAGTGTAACATCATGTATGAAAGCAGGTCTCTGGCTGTGCAAGAGCCTGTTCTGCTTCGTGGGGTGAGACATTTATCCTTCCTGGGGCCTCCGTGAGTAAAAGAGAATGGTTTAAAAAAACCCACAATCCCGTGCTTTCAGAGAGATGTGTGGGGCATAGATATAGAGAGGCATCAGATGGAAAGGCACCTAGATCATTTTTCCTGCTCTTGAGTAGAGAAAGAATAGGAGAAAACCCTGCAAAACAAATTGCAGTTTTCCTTGGAAGGGCACAGCTCTCTGGCTCTGCCACCATCTGGTGTCGACTCCACTCATGGGCTGCTTCATGCTTCTCCATGGTGACTTGTCTTTCTCATGAGCTCCACAGTGGAAGAAGTAGCAGGGAGGGCTCTGGGGCTCAGTGACTTGGGTCATGGTGCTCTGGTGACGACAGCCAGCAGCAGCAGCATCCGTGACTGTTGGATAGGGTCCTCTGCACCTGTGCTGTGCTTCACGATGCAACTTGTAATCTCACTAATTACACTTTTTTTTTATTAAAACAGGCAGTGTTGATGCTGCTGTGTTAACCTGCTGCTGTTTGGTCCCTCCTGAGGAAGATGCGGTGTTAGTTTTGTGTCTTTAGTGTGAGTTCGTGACCCATCCGCTGGCTTGCTCCTCTGTCTTCAGCACTGCTGGAGCAGAGCTGAGCTGGCCGCGCACTGGTGGGGTCCTGGCACCAGGGTTGGAAAGGGAGGAAAGATGGAGTGAATGAATGGGCTGGAAAAAGGGCCTTTTCTCTCTGGAAAGGTTTGGGCTTCTCATTTTGTTGTCAAAACTGAGGATTTCATTTGCAAGCTGAAAGCTGGTTATTCGTTTGAAGGTGCTCAGGGATGTGTTTCAGCATAAGGGGCATCATCATGGAGGTAAAACACTGAAGGGCCAGGCGTGCAGAGCGCTCTGGGATGTGCTGTTTTTATCATCTGTCAAACGGTTTTCCAGTGGAAACTGTTCCCTTGGAAAAAATCTGACCAGATGTAGAAAGACTTGATGGCTGAGTTGACAGAGAAGATGGGGCTGCCAGAGAAGTCTGATTTCAAACCCATAGGAAGGGTTGTTAGAAATGTCAACAGAGAGGTTGGGAATATGGGAAAGGCAGATGGTGGTTGTGATGGAGGACGTGTGGTCTGCGTTGTGCTGCTCGACAGAACTGTGGGCAAAGCCAGTGCCTGAAGCTTGCAGCCCTTTTGAAGAGAAAAGCCAGAGGATCGGTGTGGACCGAGCAGACTGCTCCAGCACCTGGCCTGGCTTCAGCTCTGCATTTGTGTTCCCATCCGGCATGAGCCCTTGGCACAGGAGACTAGCTGGAGCATGATGTATGGGCTGGTTCCTGGAGAGGTGACTTACAGCTCGAACGGGTGGGATTCCTGCCTTATGGGAGGCTCTGAAATTATCCATGCTGGGGCCAGAGAGAAGCAGAACCAGCTTTTTGCAGAAGACATTGGTGTTTTTAGGAATTAAAAGAGAACATTTCTGATTTTCATGACAGCATCAAAACCTTTGAAGGAAAAGGGATCTGAAGGAGGATCTTTTTTTCTTGAGAAATTCCTAGGATTACATATGATTTCTTCACTCAATTTTTTATCATCTGTCTTGTCTTGATGTCCTTTACATAAATCTTTATTTTTCTTGCAGACGTGATTTTAAAGCCGTCTATAAATACACCCTTACTGCTGCTACCAGGTCCTTGTTCCAGCACGATTTCAGGGAAGCCTTTTAGATTCTGGTGGTCACTTTTAGCCCAGTTCTGAACACGCACACACACACACACACTGCACATGAATGGACCTCAGAAACAGGGGCAGAATCTCCTCCCTCACCCTGCTGCTCACGCTGCTTTGGATGCAGCCCCAGTCTGAGCTCATCTCCAATAGATGAGCAACCTTCAAACTTCTCCTGCTTCAGCCGGGCTTCAATTACTCAGATTTTAATACGAGGCTTGTGCAGTAGCTTTTATCTTCTGCTTCAAGATCCTGCTTCACTGAAGGAAGACTTTGGCTCAGTTTGTGTTGCCGGTTTAACTGTGGTTCGCAGTGCAGTGTTACAGAAATGTCCTTCCGAAGGTCACTGGCCGCCCTTCAGCAGCCAGCCTGCTTCTCCCGTCTGCTCCCTCACGCTGGCGGAACCTCTCTCTATTCCCATTTCCAGGTTTCTCTCTATTTTTATTTTGAGCTTGTTCCTTTCATAACCAGGTAAATGGAAGGTCATAGAATTTTTTTCATCCTGAATGTAGTTGCCAGCATGAAGGGGAAGGGGGGTTGCAGGTGGATCACCTGTCAGAAGAGGTGATCCTTGGGAGCCTACTGAGATCTAATGTGGGAGCATCAGTGCTCCAAAGTCTTTCTTAGCTGTGGAGTTAGTTTTCTCTGGCAGCAGCTCTGCCCACCTTAGAAAGTCATAACTGCTTTTCAGCTAAGCCTCATACAGCCCATGCTCCTACTGTCTTTGCATTACTTTGGAGTGGGGAGAAATGCTTTAACTTATGTGAAGGTCGAGAGCTGCTCTGAATCTGAGTGTCACCACAACAGCATGTTGGTGGGAGTAGAGGGGTAGATGTTTCTCTGCAGGGTGTTGGTGGTGTTTAGAATCATAGAATCGTTATGGTTGGAAGAGACCTTTAAGACCATCGAGTCCAACTGTTCCCCCAGCACTGCCAGGGCACCACTAAACCATGTCCCTCAGCACCACATCTCCACGGCTTTGAAACCGCTCCA